>OY723395.1:592024-652024 GCA_963210295.1 Ophion ellenae
CCCAACCTGCCGAAACGGAAACTGAAAGTTTCAGCACTTCTGCGAAGAAACTGAAAAATAATATTGATATGACTGTGAATCAAAGTCCTTATATTGAATATCGGATTTTGAACTTTCGGGTTCTGTTTGCTGCTATTTCAAATTTAGTGAAGTGCAAAACGTGTAATGGAAATATTACATTTGAAACGACAAGTGCAAGAGGACTATGCTTCAAAATCGTTGTAAAATGTGACTCGAGTGCAGATAATTTGATACCATCTTCTCCTTTTTTGGAACATTCGTATGAAATAAATCGTCGATTTATATTCACCATGCGAGTTCTCGGCATAGGATTGGCTGGAGCACAAAAATTTTACAATTTTAAAAAACTTTTCAATTTTACTATATTTTGAAAAGTATTTATGAGTCTGTGAAAACATGTGCAGATGTAATACAGGGTTGGCCAGAGAAACTTACTTATTTGAAAAAATTACCGCGCGGTGAGTTGGGCGGGCAGAGGGGCGAGAGGGGGCGCATCTGGAGGGGGAAGTTCCCAAGTTTGTTTCTCCCTCCAGTCAGTTGCCATCATGCTCTGGTCTAGAGAGCAGCGGGCCTTCGCAGTCGAGAGCTTCTTTTCTAACGGTCGCTCACTTGTTGCTACGCAACGTGCCTTCAGTGACAAGGCTCACTTCCACATTTCCGGCTGCGTCAACAAGCAAAACATGCGTTTTTGGTGTGGTCTAAATCCAGGTGAGCTTCACCAGAAGCCACTTAATTGTGAGCGAGTTACTGTCTGGTGTGCGATGTCGGTAATGGGAATAATTGGTCCTTATTTTTTTGAAGAAAACGAACGCGCAGTTACCGTGAATGGAGCTCGTTACAGGAACATGATCGAGGAATTTTTTCTTCCAAGACTCGAAGAAATGAACGTTAGGAACGTGTGGTTTCAGCAAGATGGAGCCACAGCACACACAGCACGAGACTAAATGAATTTGTTGCGACAACATTTCCCCGACCGCCTCATCTCTCTCAAAGGCGATCTCCAATGGCCGGCACGCTCTCCAGATTTTACTCCATGCGATTTATTTTTATGGGGTTATTTGAAATCTCTGGTTTATGTCGATCGACCACGGACCATAGCACACCTCAAGAACAACATTCGCGACGCCATTGCCAACATACCGATTGATATGCTGCAAAGAGTGGATACGGATTTCAAAAATCGACTTCATCAGTGTATGCGCAATGGGGGTCGCCATTTATCCGATGTCATTTTCAAGACTGCATGAAAAAAAAATTGGGATATTGTATTCTCAAATGAAAAAAAAATTTAAAACAATAATTGAAGTACTTTTGTTTTTATTGACCTTTCAAATAAGTAAGTTTCTCTGGCGCACCCTGTATTTAAAAAAGCCGTACGAGAAGAAATTGAAAATACACCTAATGCAGAAGGCGATGCAACTCCTCAATGAACAGTTTCCGGAGATGGATCCTGGAGGAAGCGAGGATATACGTCGTTGTTCGGAGTCACATCAGTCATTAGCTACTACAGTGAAAAAGTACTTGATCTTGTGGTAAAAAGCGCGTATTGTAAAATGTGTGAATCGTGGAAACATAAGCTAAATGATGCGGTATACGAAGAATGGTACGAAACATACGAAGATAACTGCAGTGCAAATCACGAAGGCTCCTCGAGAAAAATGGAGTTGGACTCCATTATCGAAATCTTCAAACGTTCAATAGAAAAATATAATGTCCTGTACCGTTACTATATTGGAGACGGAGATTCGAAAACGTACACTGGGCTAATAAATTCTCATCCTTATGACGACGTAGAAGTTATCAAAAAAGAATGCATCGGTCACGTCCAAAAGCGTATGGGATCCCGCCTTCGTAATTTAGTAAAAGAAAAAACAAAAAGCTTGCTGGTAAAGGACAGCTGACAGGAAAATTTATTGACAAGCTCACTGTGTACTATGGACTTGCTATTCGACGTCATTCTGCTTCTGTTCACGATATGCATGAGGAAATATGGGCGACCTTCGATCATTACAGTTCAACCGATGCAAATCCACACCATGAGAGATGTCCAACCGGTGAAGAATCGTGGTGTTCGTATCAACGAGCTCAGGCGAGAAACGAGGCTTTCCAACACGATTACAAACCACTTCCATCAAATGTATTGGATGCCATCAGACCTATATACAACGATCTGAGTAAGGAAACTTTACTCGAAAGATGCGTCGGTGGCTTCAATCAAAATAACAACGAAAGCTTCAACCAACTTATTTGAAAAATCAGCCCAAAAATCGTCTCGAGTGGAGCAATCGTTGTAAATTTAGCAGCTTATATTGCCCGTTGGACTATTCACCGACGGTTCAAAATCATTATTATTTTATTTGAACTCAATCGGAGTGAGCTTTTATAGCCAAAAAACGGCCGTTTTTTTTTCGTTAAAATCGAACCATTAACTTTGACTGTCCGCCATTTTGTGAAAAATGAATATTTTTTAAAATCCTTCGATTAAAGACTAGTTTATACTTATATTGTACTGAATCCATCCGCATTTTTTTCTTCAGATTATCCACTTCGCCGCAATGTTGGTCACCGCAAACCGTGTATATAAAAACGATTTTTCATTGACGGCCATTTGCTACTAAAAAATGTAATATTTTTCAATAAAAAAATTACTGAAAGTTCTTCAAGATGTGTTCTTTAAGATGGTATATTGATCGATTAAAAAAGTTTTGTAGTTTTCTTTTAAAAAATTCATGACAAAGGCCTTTTTTGCGCTACAAGTGGGGGTAACGCCTCAATTAGATTAGTGGGTTATCCTGATTTTACCGCTTCTTCTTCCCCTTCTCTTCTGTATTCCTCTAATTCAGTTAGTGGGCTTATCCTGATTTTACCGGTTTTTCTTTCCCCACCTCGTCTGTATTCCTCTATTTCAATTAGTGTGCTTATCCTGATTTTACCGGTTTTTCTTTCCCCTTCTTTTTTGTCTCCTGAAATCGGTTAACTCTTTGAAATTGTGGTGGGGTTATTCGTTGATGAGACGGACCTGTACGTCTCATATATATATATATATATATATATATATATATATATATATATATATATATATAATAAACTACGCAGTCGAATTAGTGATAACGATAATAATTCATCGATGTGATGGCTCATGGAATGTAGGGGCAGGGGGCATTTTCAAGGACAGTATTCCGGGGGATTGTTTATCCCGTCAAATAAATAATAATCAAAATAAACTACGCAGTTGATTTAATAATAATTGTGTGTATCCCGTTGTGAGGGTAATGCGAGTCATAGGAGACCCGTAATGCTAATGATCTCATCCTGCGAACTACGCAGTTGACTCAGTGGTTATGGAATGTAGCGGGAGGAGGCATTTTCATGGACAGATTTCCCGGGATTGTTTATCCCGTTGAATATATAATAATAAACTACGTAGTTGACTTAATAATAATTGTGTGTATCCCTTTGTGAGGGGTTATGTTACACGATGTTCTAGAATATTCCATGGTGACTTTGAATATTCTAGAGAGTGCGGGGCGGGGGGGGGGGGGCGTTAGGCATATCAAGGGCGGACTCCTGCGACGCTCCATCAGTTGTCTCGGAGTAATAGCTGAATGCACGATCACAACTACAATCGGAAAATATTAAAGGCGAGAGTTGAATTATTTCTGGAAGACATTAAGTGACAACACCACTGTGACGGCTTCAAAAAATCGATTTTCTGAAAACCATTCAGAAGAATCTAAAATACATTTAAGATTAAGATGCCGTTGGACCCAGGTCGAAAAAATAATTATTTTCGGAGATATTGAATATTTTGTGGAGCGGTGCAGCGCTCCGTGACGCTCGGGGTCCCGCGCAGCTGCGCGCCTCAGGGTCGGCAGGTATACCGGGCCTTTCCCAGGTCCTGCGGGTCTTTCCCAGGTACTCTTTTGTCTCCCTTCACAAAAACCGGCTATTGTTATAAATATAGTTTCGAGAAAAAGCCATAGGTGGCGATAATTGAAAAATTTTCAAGGCAGGTATAGGGATAGCGTCATAGCGTCAGTTTGCGAATAGAAGCGACGCTACTCGTGTCTGAACGCTCCGAATCGTTTCGTTTATAAATATCGAACGCTCAGAATTATTCTTTGCACATCGAAATGGATAATCCGAAAGTGTACGCGGGGAAAAAGGGAACAAAACGGAGCTATGTGACGAGGAGTCGAACGAAAATTTCGAATCGAAAACCTCCGAACCGTTATAGCTCCGAAAATAGTTCGGCAGAGTATGTGAGCACGTCGGCGTAAAAGTTAAAATCGTCGGACGATTTAGAGGTCGGTGTTACTAAAGATTTCGGTTATCGTATAGTACACCTTGTCAATGCATTGAACATTATATCGACGTTAGTGAAGTGCAAAGTGTGTGATCGCGATGGAAAATTTACTGAAAAGAGTTTGCGCGGACTCGGATTCAAAATCGAGGTCGATTGCCGCCATTGTGAAAAAGTGCAAATCAATTCGTGTCCTATGATTGACAATGCATACGAAATAAATCGTCGGATCGTATTCAGTATGCGTCTTCTTGGCGTCGGTTTGAATGGCCTGATGAAGTTTTGTGCATTTATGGACCTACCGCGCCCCATATTTCAGTCTTTCTACGATCGAATCTTAAATTCGATTTCGATTGCCACTAAAGCTGTGAGCACAGTGAGCAAACAAAAGGCTGCACTTGAGGAGGAGACAATTTCGTTGGAAAATGGGGTGGAGGACGGAATTATCATTTCAGGCGACGGATCGTGGCGTAAGCGCGGTTTCAGCTCGCTTTTCGGCATAACATCGCTAATCGGCTGGTACACTAGAAAAGTGATCGACGTTATGGTGAAATCGAAATATTGCAAAGCTTGCGAGCATTGGGAAAAAAAAGAAAGCACCGCGGAGTACTGGGAATGGAAAAGTACCCACGACGATGAGAGCCAGGCGAACCATAGCGGCTCCTCCGGAAAAATGGAAGTCGACTCAGCTGTCGAAATGTTTCAACGGTCTGAAGAGCTCTATGGCATAAAATATAAATATTATATTGGTGACGGCGATTCTAAAACGTTTCTGGGCATTTCGAATAGCGATCCATACGACGGTTTCGAGATAAAAAAAAGAGTGCATCGATCATGTCCAAAAACGTATGGGGACGTGCCTCCGCGAAATCGTGAAAAACAAAAAGGATTGTCTGGCAGAGGAAAGCTCACCGGAAAATTGATTGACGAGTTGAGCACATATTACGGCTTGGCTATTCGGAGGAACAGCGATGATGTTGAAAAAATGAGGAAGGCAATTTGGGCAACTATCAAACATAAAATATCCACAGATATTTTATGTGGATATTTTATCCACATAAAATATCCACATAAATCCACATAAATAAAGTGAGCCACAACATGACGATTGCCCAGAGGGAGCCGAGTCGTGGTGTTCGTGGCAGCGAGCGGTCGCAAGCGGTAATATTTCTGAATATCGCCATAAGCCGCCTTTTCCTGAGGAAGTATTGGAGGCAACTACGCCAGTCTTCGAAAATTTGAGCAGAGGCGATTTGCTGCAGCGTTGTTTGGGCGACTTCACGCAAAACAACAACGAGAGCTACAACAAATCAGTTTAGGCAATAGCCCCCAAGTGTCAGTCCAGGAGCAAAACAATCGTCGATATTGCAGCTGATATCGCGGTATTATTATTCAATGATGGCCTGAGAAGCCTCATGAAAGTTTTGGAGACGTTGGGGATAACTATCAGCCTAAATTGTTTCAATTTCTGCGTTGAAACCAACGCAGCGCGGATTGAGCTGGCGGAGCGCTCGCTCACAGACGCTGCAAAAGAGCCAAGAAGAGCCTCTACAAGTTCGAGAAAAGATGCTAGGGACAATGATTTGCTTCTTGAAGGCCAGCTATATGGTGCCGGCATCGCTGACTAAAGGTAAACATTTTTTTTTCCAATTTATCGCATAAATTAACAAACCTAAAACTTTGAACGCGTTTTTCTCAAAACCACTTTTTTAAGTGCGGCACGCAGCAGAACTCGAGCAATTTTTATCCGATCGACTTCAAATTTGGACTGCATCAATAAAACTAGATTATCTAAAGAAGTAAATAGGATTTTTTCGATATCTCGATAATAAAAAAAGTTATAGCATATTTTCGACGAGAAATTTTGATCGAAAATCGTCCTTTAATTTCAAAAGCGTGCCTATTTTTTAAAGATCAATATTTTTTCAAATCCCTGTGTACTTCTCTTCAAAATATCATATTATTAACGAAAACACTCGGTATTTTTTTTCAGATCGACTTTGAAGAGAGTTCTACTGCGTGCCGCGAACCACTGCAGAGGCAACAGTACCTGACGCGGGAGCTTCCCCAGCGTCATCATGGGACGTGAAAAATTTGAAATTTTTTTTTTGTGTATCTTCAATAAACAACGAACAAAACAAAAAAACATCGAATATCTCTTTTTTTTTCCTACAAAAAAAAATTCTTGAAAAATGGCAAAAAAACAGGGGGTCACAGTGGCGTTCTGCGTTAATGAAATAAAAAAAACTCATTCAATGGAAAAGTGATATCGATATTCTGTTCAAAAGGCTCTCTCAACTGAACATCCGACAACAGCAGCAGCAGCAGCAGCAGCAACAACAAAAACAACAGCAATAAGAGCATCGATTCGTTGGAGACGTCGTCATGAACGAGTTAACTCCGGGCGAGATGCAGTAGGTGTGCTGTCTTCCGCCATACATCTGCGATAACGAGGATGCTGTAGTTAAGCATTTTGGAGATGTTGCGCCAGAGGCTGTCTACTATTTGATCAACGATATACTGGATTTTAACGAGAACGTGAAAAAAGTGAGATGAGAGTGCAATCAAGAAATGTGTGGAGTGTAAATTTTTGCACGAATCAATTAACATTATTGATAAAGATGTGCAGAGTCTACATCATGACGTCGATGAACTGAACACGAAATTGTTCCAAGTAAAACGCAAAATAGAGAGCAATACGCTTTCAGAGGAGGAGGACGAAGCGGTTAATGATGTAATAGATCATACTCGAAATGTGAATAATATTGTGGATAATGTGAAAGAGTTTATGGACATAATACGCGATGTAAAGAAATAAATAAGAAAAAAATAAATATCGTGTTTCACCAGATTTTTTTATTTGCATACAAACCTTACATCTAGAAAAACCTTTTACATATATTTTTTTTACATCAATTTCTTAACATTACCACTGATCGGATTATATTTAACGATCCGATCATGTAAAATCACACAGTATGCGGATGTTTGAGGTGGGAAAGAATTTTCCGATTCAAATTCCAAACGTATATCCACTGGTCCTGATTTCAGGAACTCGTTTTGTTTCGAACAATCGATAACAATGAGGGGAGCGTACCTTATAAAATCGGCTTGGCTCAACAATGGTTCGGACTCTTTGCCATAATAAGACGCTTAAAAATTTACGTACATATCCCACAGAAAAGCATATTGATTGTGATTAATGTCGAGATTTAAATTACCATAAGGATAACATTGAGAGTTCAAAAACAGCTTAACATCGCGAATATTACAATGATCAATATGACTCGCATTTCTATTTACATTATTCTTTCTCGCAGTCTGAAATCCTAGAATGATATAGCGAGGTTTTTCAAGTTGCGTCGATGTTTTGACGACTCAGACGTGAAATTGCAGAAAACCGCCAATTTTCGCTGGCACCAGTAGGATGCGAGGTGATTAAATTTTGCCTCTTCCACCGGCCTTTTTCACTGCGTCACGTGCACCTTTGAGGGCCGATTTGATAGGATTCACACCACCCAGTGATGCTTTGGCTACATTGATAACCTGTCTCAGCGTCATCTTCCTCTTTCTTTCCCCATGCTTTCTTTCCATACCGAGCTTTCTCTTCACACCCATACCGCGCTTTGTTTTGGCTTTCATTGTATTCGCCTCCCAAGCCGCTGCTTTTTCTCCAATATCAGCGTCTTTTGCAATTACTATTTGCCAGGCTTTTTCCGCAAGCACTTGGTCCGCCTTGTGTCGTGCTGGAAGATTTTCACGATTCTTCGAGTCCGCTATAACGTGTTCCTTGCAAGCAGCGTCCAACGGATTAATACCACGATCGCCTCGTGCGACTCTCTTTGTCAATTTCGTGCCAGGGCCACAGTACTGATAGCCCGGTATATGTAGCTCAAAAGGGAGATTATTGATCAAATCGTTGACAATTCCTCTGCCACGTTTCTTCATGCGAACGACCATGATCCTCGTCAAGTTTTGACTGCGGAGATACCGTTCACGTATAGTCTATTTATACCTTTTTCTTCGTATCGCCAACAGCACCATATTTGCCAGAATTAACGTTCCCCGAAAATGCCTCACTCCCCTTAATTTTTTAAACTTTCTCGTCAGCGTTCTTGGATCCGCGAAAATATTTTTCATGAGCGAATTTCTTCAAACTCTGAGTTATGGGATTTCTCGTATAGTCTCGATTGCTCATTCTTGATGTGTGTGTATCGAAAGATAGCTCGTTGACAAGTGAGAGAGATGCCTTTATAAGCCTCCTACTTATACCCATCCTCATTAGTCGTCATCAAGATGAGGTTCAAGGCACAACCTGATAAATTGTCGGTCATGAATTTCGATGAGCGACTGCACAGCGAGAGGAGGAAAAACGACGCCATGGACCTTTGCTACCAAACAGTGTGCGTGCAGTGATTTGTGGCCCTTCCAATTGTGGTAAAACCAATGCTCTTCTTACCCTCATAACCCACCCTAATGGTTTGAGGTTCGAAAATGTTTATCTGTACTCGAAATCGATGAATCAACCAAAGTACAGACTCCTCAAGCGTTTACTCGAATCTATAAAAGGTATAGGGTATTTCCCTTTCGAAGATCACGAGCAAGTAATCAAACCTGAAGATGCTCGACCAAATTCCGTGATGATTTTGGATGATGTAGCCTGTGAGAAGCAGGACAACGTGAGAGCTTTTTTTTTGCATGGGTCGACATCGGGATGTTGACTCGTTCTATCTCTGTCAGACATACGCTCGTATCCCCAAACACCTAGTTCGTGATAATACGAATCTCGTGGTACTTTTCCGCCAAGATGAAATGAATTTGCGGCATATCTATGACGATCATGTGAATACCGATATGTCATACGTGCAATTCAAAGATTTGCGTTCGGCATGCTGGAACGAGGGTAACTATTCTTTTGTAGTGATCGACAAGGACAGAGACGTGAATGCTGGGCGATATCGAAGAGGGTTCGATTGCTTTATAAATATACAACCATAAGATAGATGAAAACAGTCAGTGTGTGGCAGCTTAATGGTATCAACATGCAGAGCGAAAATTCAACGAGGAATAATACGTATTGCGAAAAATTGCAAACGCCAGTGATGCGATTCGACGAAAGCATAAACTTATAAAATTAGGCAAAGAGACCACGGAACGGGTCATGGATGGAGTTTTCAGGCCCGTAGTAACTCCTCTCCGTAAAATTGCCGATCAATCGGTAACGCTGGAAGATATTAAGAAGGAAAAACTGAAAAAAGAGCAACCAGCCTTGAAGGAAGAAAGGCATTTCGATAGCAGATTCAGAACTGCGTATGATGATGATGATGATCAGCATGTATCAGATTCATGATCGGGGGAGGATTCATCTGTTGTACATGAACCATCCGACGAAGAAGTCCATCGACACGTACCACATACATCCTCCGAGAAGGATTCATCTGTTGCGCAATCCGATTCTCCGAGCGAATCACTTGTCCAGCATTATCTCCAAATGTTTGGAACGACTGAAGGAAAAGAACTGGACACCTTATACGGTGCCCGAAAATTGGCGGGTGGTATTCTGAAGATCGGTGATTTGCCGGTGACTTCTGACGACAAGCTCATCACAGTGCACAACAATCCTTACGAACTCTCCACTGGTTTGCTTGAATTGATAGTTAAATAGTCACCGAATAGACAGATCATGACTGCAGCAGATATGAATAATTATGGTGCAATTATCGTCAACACGAATGCGCATCGAAAGTTTTATAAACCCAACAAACCTATCCGCACAGATACCACCAAGTACAAAGAAATTATCATGAATGTTCTGTCATCGCGAAAACAAAAAACTGGTAAAGCTCTACCACGCTACATGATTACCCCGAAGAAACATATAGATTACATTTATTGGGATGATCCTAATGAGTTGGTCGATAGATTGCGTCTTCTTCTCGCCTCCCAAGCCGCCGGTAACACAAGTCACACCAATGAAATAATTTCCATTATTGAGGAATTGCGTGAAGCTCGAATTATTTATTAGACAACGCGCGCACTACTCTCGTTCATTTACACCATAAGCGTTGACGTGTTTGGACGACAATTATCGAGTAAGCGTGAAAGCGGTCCTCGGGGGAGCTGTGGTCCTCCTGGTGATGGATTTTAAATTACATTCGATGGCCAATATGATATAGTGAGCGAGACACGGCCGCCAGAGTACCGCTCGAGCCCCCCACTCCCGGGCGCCTAGAACTAGGCCGCCTGCCCGACACCTCCCGCGCGCGACGCTCGTACGGCCGCTAGTGCCGCCGCGAGCGCACAGAGGGAGAGCGCGCGTGAGTCTCGCGTAACGGGAGCCCGACACGATCGGGAATATAAGGAGCGCCGCGAGACCCCGAAGAGCAGCGACAGACGGGCTAGAGCACGGGTATTACTACCACGCTCAGAGCTCTCGGCAAGATACTTTTGCCACTGTCCTCGCATATTTCTCGCTGCCCGCATACCTATGCGGCAGTTAAAATACAAGCGTAACCCGCAGGAGGAGCTATCTTGGAGCGAAATACCGTGGAAGCTCATCCCTCTGAAGGAGGTACTCTCAACTCAGCGGGGATTCCTCACTCGACCGCCACGCGGTTCTCTCGCCACCTGGGACGTCAGGGTGCGACGTTACACGTCCCCTCGCTGGACCGATGCGGGGCCAACACTGCTCTCCCCCCTACCAGCCTCTCCGAAAAGTACGGTGGGAACGCAGACGCACCGGTGCCCACGAGTCCACAGAGGCACCCAGACCTCCGAGACTACCCGACTATCGCTGATCGAGCAAGGATCACTACCATCGTCGGGCAGCGAGTGGGAACCTCCGAGCCCGCCCCCATCATCAAAGGTCCACTCGGCCGAGGATAGAGCGACAACCCCGCCTCTCGCCCTCCTGCCGGGCATAAGACGGACCAGAACTCTGCCGTCACTCCTTTGGAGCGAGTCTTCAAACGCCCCACCTGCGGATTACAATAACAACTCGGCGGACGAAGCTGTATGATGAATAAATCGAAATAGAAATAGAGAATTCTCCGTGTCAACCACTTCATTCCGTCGACCTACCCTAAGCGTGCGCCGCCGTCCGCTCCGACTGAGCGTCGCTAGCGAAACATATAGATAATAAGAGATTGTGCAATCTTGCTGATCCCATACACGCGAATGATGCTGTTACTGTATGGTTAATGCAAAATATTGTTAAACAAGAAGTGCGTCTCGTAAATACAGTTACATCGTCTGTGCGAAACCAATTGGATGATCATGAAATAATGATCCGAGCTCACGAGTCAGATTATCGTAAAAATGTGAACAATCAACGTGCTAATTATGAGACACTAGAAGAATTGACGCTCCGCAATTCCGAGCTCATTGCACATTTGGAAGGGAGACTGAGAGCATTGGAAAATACTGACAGTGAAAATAGCAACTCGTTGATGATACAAAGCCTTCAGACGAGGATCGACGAACAGCTGAAACGAATCGACACGCCCCCGACGTTGCCCCTCTTGGATGAACGTTTGCGAGCACTCGAGGAAAAAACATGAACGAGAAGAAGACGGTGGTGGTGGAGGACCTTCATAGACCCGCTAGACGAAATTACCCTCGCCGTCATATGGATATTCGCGGATTGGATGTAACATGGCCGGCGGATCTTGTGGACATTTCTGCGTACGCATCATTCAACAATGGATACAAATTCTTGCTAACGATTATCGATATATTTTCCAAATTTGCCCGGGCTGTACCGGTAAAACTAAAAATAGCAAAGATGTATCGGGCGCCATGAAAGCCGTACTCGCAAAGGGTCGTGTACCGAAAAAATTACACGTCGATCGTGGCAAAGAATTTTATAACAGCGACTTCAGAGCTCACTTACGACATTATCGTATTGGATTATGTTCGACATTTAGTAACATGAAAGCGTCGATATGTGAACGTTACTACCGACCCTGTAACGTACAAGCTTACGGATTATCAGGGTAGGTTGATCGAAGGTGGTTTCTATCAGGAAGAACTCACTGCAGTCAGAAATTCGAATATTTATCTTGTGGAAAAAATTGTGCGAAAACGTGGAGATCAACTGCTAGTGAAATGGCTGGGTTTCGATAATTCACACAACAGTTGGATAAATGAGGAGGATTTGTAGAGGTTTTTCAATCAAAGGACAATCAAATATATATACAATAGGCAAAAGAATTAAAGGATATTGAAAAAGTCCGCCAATTTTAGGGTCATTTACAAATAGCTGTAACCCCTCAGAAAATGGTCGTACGGCAAAATAAAAAAAAGCAAATTGAAGGTGTGAATATCTAGTTTTGAGATCTTGAGCTCAAAAATTTTCGCATCAGCCAATTTTTAGTAGCCATCAAAAAACCAAAGTAAAAATTCTTTTCTACATTTTTGTTCATCTTTCACAGTCTGCACGGACTTTAATACATTTTTTTGCATGATCGATTTAAAAGGATCGTCTAGCTGGATTCTTCCCCTTTAATTTGAGCGGTGGGACAGCTCTGTACGATTTTTTCTCGCTGAGTTATCGATGTTCAAAGCAAAAATAACACTTTTGACTTCGATGACTGATTACTCAGAGACTAATGGTCGCACAGAAAAAAACCAGAGGGTTTTGGAAACTTTGAAGTATTCTCTATAAGATGCTTTTATCATTTTTTATCAACATTTTTTTTTAAACGTGAAAAATCGCATATTAACGAATATTCTTTTAACTAAGGATTATTTTGCCAATATCGAATAGATTGTGATGGTCGAGCGGATGTTTGAGGATTTCGCGGGAGACGATTGACTCAGACACGGACTATATTGATTTGGATCTTTTATTTCTAATTCGACTTGGCGAGGGAGTGCACGTAGTTGTTCGAGGTTTTAGGATGGACTGCTGGCTCTCGGTCCAGCAGGAGGAAGCGTGGTTGAGTGGAGGGGCCTTAGGAAGGTGGAGGGGATGCCACGCGCGAGTATGGCGAAGCGCGTGGGCTCGCGAACAATGGGACTCAGGAGAGATGAGAGAGAGAGAGAATGAGAGATGCTGGAGAGGACTTCTGGGAAGGGAGATTTAGTTTCTGCTGAGGGTTTCTAGGAAGGAGGATTAGGTTTAGGTGAGAGTTGTGGGAAACGGTTGATATGAGGGCGTGAGACTGGGTTTGGGAATAGGAGTCGTGTTGGACCGTGACACTCCCCCTCTTACAAGAATGATGCTCCGCATCGTGGGTTACAAAGCTTTTTTTTCATTGATTTTATATAATAAAATAAAAATGTGTGTGGGTGTGTATGCGTGTATATATGTAAAAATGTGTGCGTGTGGTGTGTATGTGTGTACTTGTGTAGTGTAACGTGGGTGTCCCAAAATATGTGCGTTTGTTAGGGGTGTGGTTCAATTGCGCTGTAAGCCCAATTCGGGCCGCAGTTTAGTCGGACGGAACAGTTCGAATATGCTTAGTCGGGATGAGATGTGTTCCGTGTGATAATTTTGTTCCGTGTAGTAGTTTTTGTTCCGTGCAGTAATTTTTGTTCCGTATAGTAGTTTTTGTTCCCTGTAGTAATTTTTGTTCCGTGTGGTAATTTTGTGCCGTGTAATGATTTTGTTCCTGCTAAAGTAATGTTTTAATTTGGTATGTTGGAGTTATGGCCGTGGATCTGAAACTGACTATAAGATTAGTTTAGATGAGTTAGTAGGGGCTGTTTTGGTTACGAAAGGACGGGTGTGTGTGTGGTTGGTAATTCCATATACATATGTATATATATGTAAAAAAAGAGAAGAAGAACCCAAATTTTTCCCCAAATCCTTCGTTGACGATAGTCTTTGCCTTTGTTTCCTTTATAGTTTGCTGTGGTTTACTTTTTGGCATAAGGTTCCTTTTTTTCTAGATTCGTTGTTTGCCGAAATGTATATATATATATATATATATATATATATATATATATATATATATATATATATATATATATATATATATATATGTTATCATTCTCTTCTTTTGGTTGCATCTGAAACAGTCTGAATTCTGATTAATTTGAGTGTTAGTGGGCATAGGTGTGTTATCCAGGATCCGGTAAGGTTGTTCTTCAGTTGACCAATGTGATGGATGAACGATACCTATTCAATCTTGATTTAAAATTATTATTTAGCTTTATCTCATACATGGGTTAATAGTGTCTGTCTTGATGGTTTGAAAATAAGCATAGGCTGAGCATATAATGAGAAATGGAAGTTATAATAGATTGTATGTAGCTGTCGTGTATACAATGTTGTGCATGTACCTGTTTAATGCTGGTACAATTTACATGGGTGAATGTAAAGCAAGGAAAACAAAAATGATTTACCAAGGGAATAGGAAAATAGTAAGGAGGAATGATTCTATATATGATACGTATGTGTAGCGTTACACTAAAATACATATGCCGTTGTTTCTTAGTGCAATCTTGTAACGTCGTAATTATATAAAAAAGTGTGCGTGACAGCATTTTCGGGTTCAATTTGATCTTCATAAACCAATTTGGTTCTGTTTGTGTCTACCTAGATTTTGAAAATTATTCTAATCGGTTACTTCTAGACATTCGAATGGACTCGTATAGCTACTATCACGATCGATTTTTTAGTTCTTTAAATTAAATCATTTTTAACAATACGAGTTGTCGAATTTGACATTTTGGTACTTTCGTTCGCCTAGCATAATATCGTTTTTCTGTTTATTTTACTCAAAATTGTTTCCAGAGTGCCAGTTGTCGAACGTCGTTACAATTTTGGTTCAATATTTTAATATAGTTGTCAAATGTTAATAGTTTTCTTTTTTTTTAAGTGGTATAAATTTTCATGGTAAAGAAGCTTTGTGCTGTGACTATTATTTATTGATAACGACTTCTTTTTATGTGTTGAATTCTAAAGTATCTCTAATTCTTCTAATGCGGTTTTACGAGGTCTACCGCGCCTGTGTTTAGCAGTTGATGTTGATTGCTGATGTCCAGCGTTGTTTTTTTCGTGGCCTGCTAGGTCCACGTTTGGCAGTTGTTGATGTTCGTGGTTGATTGACTATATTTGTGTTTTTGGGGCCTTTCAGAGGCACTATAGCGGTGAGCATCGACTGTTAGTCAATCGGGTTCTTCCGTGGTTTGCCATGTCCACGTTTAAAACAGTCAATGTTGGTTGTTAGTTGGCCTGATCTTTTCGTGGACTACCACGATTGTGTTTAGTTCCGCTTGATGGTTATTTTTCCTTTTTTTTTTGAGCATCTTGGGGATGGTGATGGTAGGTTTTGTCGTAATGAGTTTCCTTTTATTACTTTATCCGGTGCTGTATTGCCGGAGTGTCCGTCCGATGTTGATAGGTTACGTTCGTCGCCCTGTTGAGAAATCCTTAATATTTCGTTTGATGATGGTTCCCTCGGCCTGACCGAGAGAATGTCGATAATTCAATGCGTCAATTATTAATTGGGACTCCTATAGTCCGGATAACGCACGATTGGTTTACTTGTCATTTCCCTTTCAAGTAATCGAACGCTTGTTGACATTCCTCAGGTCATTCGAATTTTTGCGAAGCCTTCAATTGTCTCGTTAGCGGGAGACGGATTGTTGCGAAGTTCTTCACGATGCGTCTATAGGAATTCACTAATGCGTAGAATTGTATGATGATGTTCTTTTTTGTATTGGAAACTTGTACTGCTCGTGTTAACTTGGGTCTCGATTGCGAGTCGTTTTCGTTGATGACGTGACCCTGATATTCGACGTTGTTTTGGATGAACAAGCATTTAGCTGTTTGCAGCGTAAATCCAGCATATTATAGTTTTTTTTGTCGGTGGAATTCATGGTCGTGTTCCTTCAGGTTGGTGGTGTACATGACGATGTCAACCAAATATATGAAAAAGGTCGGTACCCAGTGATCCCGATAGCGCGAAATCCATCAACCTTTGAAAGGTTGCTGGTGCATTCTTTTAAACTCCGAATGGCATTCGATTAAATTCATAATCACCGTTCGATATTGGAAATGCTGTTTTCGGTATGTCGCGTGGGGTACATCTCGGTTTGGTCGAAATCGGACGCTAAGTCCAGTATTGAGACCTACCTAGCTGATCTAGGCTGTTCGTAATATTTGGTAGTTAGTATGCATCGAGAGTGGTTTATTTTCCTAAAATCGATTAACATACGCAATCGTTCTTTCCTTTCTCGGAACTATCCAAATGGGAGACTTGTATGGCAATAACGATGGTTGTATTATTCCTTTTCCTCGTGGATGGTTGTAGATTTCCTGTTTGTGCACTTGTGGAACGAAATATTGGTTTCAATTTGTTGGTTTTTCGTCGGTTGTACAAATGTCATGTTTAACAAACAAAATTGAATTCATTTGGGCTCCGGTCTCGACGAAACATTTCGTGTCTTTTCTCTAAGATCAACAGAATTTATTAGTACTCTTGAAGGTTTTCGTTTCTGTAATTCCCGGCGAAATGGTGACTTTTCTTATTATTTCGGTTTTATTATCACTCAATGGCTTGATTCGAGCGCTCCTGCGATTTATTTCGTGTCGCGCTATCCCACGAAAACGTGCTCAAATTTTTCTTTACTAATTCTGTTACTATCTTCGTGAGTTCGCGGAGGTTTTCGTCAGTTATGTTACTCGTGCCTCGCGATCCTTGTGTATTGTTTTCATATTTTCGGTCGCGAGCGTTGTCGCCGGATCTGTTTCGCGAATTGTGTGTAATAACGATTGTTATCTCGAGAGTGACTCGGGGAGTGTCATCTCGGTTGGTAATCGTTTCGTGAGTTTTGTTGTTTACTTCGCTATCTGTCGTGTGAGTGATTTCCGTAACTACGGTATCCATATGGTGACGTATTCCAAAATCTTCGATTGTTAAATTTTCCGTACTATTGTTCTCTTAAATGCTTAAATGTGTGGCAATTGCCGGTGGAGCGGCTACTTGATTGATGATATTCGCAATATGTTGACAGAGATTAATTTTGCGTTTAGGAAAATGAACATTCGCTGTTTCTGTTCGTTTTAGTTCCGTAACTTATTCGGTTTTGTTTAATCGTTTGACGCATTTTTAATTCTTAACGCTTTCTTGTATAGCTTCATCGAAATGTTGAACTGCTTGTCGCATTAATATAGCACTGACTTTATCGAAAAGATCGCGAGTGGAGTCTCTAGTTACCGATTTATTTACTTCTTAATTCCGATTTTCGAGGTATTGTTAATCCTAATTACGCATATAACATTCATCGACCCTATCCATAATTCATTTCATAATTGTGCGCGTGCGAGTTACGTACTCTGCTATCGGTTCATTATACCTTTGCGCTATTTCTTTACGTTCTGATTCGAGATCTAATAATTCTATTGGAGTACTGAAATTATGTCACAAATCCGTAAGAAGTTCTTCGAGGGTTGTATAATTTTTCGTTTCCGCCAAATCGTGTGCGGTTCCTGTTAATTTATACTGTATCATTACAAGAAGTCGAGCATGTTCGCTCGGTGAAATTATTTTTGCTGCCTTTTTGCATGCGCTTATGAAGTTTTCGACGGGAATATTCTTGCCGTCAAACGCGGGGATGGGTTGGTATATATCGCGGAATGTTAAACCTCCGTACGCCATATCATTAACGCTTTTGATTTCGCTTTCGAAATATTGAAAGTTTGTAAAATTTTATTTTTCGAATATTGGAAGTTTGGAAAGTTTTCGATTTTCCTTCTCTCTTGGATATTTTATAGTGTGTAAAAAAAAATTTCACTTTCGAAATATCTAAAGCTTATAAAAGATTTTTCGAATATTGCGAGTTCGAAAGGTTTTCAATTTCCGTTTTTCTTCCTTTTTTCAAATATTTATTACGTATTTGTTTATTAAATATTCAAATATTACGTATTTGTTTATTAAATATTCAAATATTTATTACGACAGTTTTGTTTTCTTCGAAGAATTTCTTTTCTCGTTTTTGTTTTAGGGTTTGTAACATTTCATTTTTCGGGTTGTACGGTTTGAGACATTTTCAATTTTCTTTTTTTTTATATACTTATAATATATAAAAATGTTGTTTTCTTCAAGGTATTTAAAATTTATAATATGTTGTTTTTCAGTTGTTAAAAGTTTGAAAGGTTTTCAATTTCCTTTTTTCCAAATATTTATAATGTGTGAAGATTTTATTTTTCTGGAAATATTTAAAGTTTGAAAAAATTGCATTTTTCCGAGTATCACAAGTTTGAAAAGTTCTCAATTTTCGTTTTCTCTTTTTTTTTCAAATGTTTATAATCTGTAAATAAATTTTGATTTTCGGATTTTATAGATTTGAGATGTTTTCAGTTTTCGTGCTTCTCTTTTTTCACATATCTATAATATGTGTTTATTTTTCGGATGTTGAGCGTTTGAAGTTTTTAATTTTCTTGTTATTTTTTATTCTCAAATTTTATAATGTATGAAAAGTTTTCTTTCTTCGAAATATTTAAAGTTTATAACATTTTATTTTTCGAATTTTACAAATTGTTTCCTATGCAAATTAAAAGGCGAAGGGGACGCAGAGACGACGAAGTTTCGCTACGCGTGTGTTTGTGCGCTTATTGTGTGTATGAGCGAGTGCAATAGCGGTAGGAAGCGAAAAAGGAATAATGAATAGCGTATTGCGTTTTCAATACGCACATATTGAGTTTTATCGATGTGACAATCTAGCGATATACGTTCATGTATCGCATGGGTTCTGGCGATGTCAGATACTTACACACACTTTAATGTGTGGAGAAAAACGTATTTCGTTGCCACTCTTAGGGGAGGGCTTGAGAATAATAGAGAAAAAAGTGAGTTTCAAAATTACTTACAGTGCCGTGATGAGAAGGAATAATTTCATAAAAACGCCTTGAGTCCAGTTATTCCCTTCCTTCCTTCTATATTGTCCGTGTGGTTGAGTAAGTTCGCTTTTATATTCCGTGAGTGAGTTAGTGAGTTCCTTTTGTTTTCCGTGAGTGAGTGCCTTTTGTTTTTCGTCTCGTCCGTGTGTATGTCGCTTGAACGTTGAGCGCTTGGATTTTGTGTGCGAGTGTCTGATGTGTGTTTTTCTTTATTTTTTTTTATAAGACTTTGAGCGGGGTTTACGGGCCCGCTAAATTTTATTAGTTCACTTTTTGCGAACTTTTGAGACGCAAGGGGGGGGCGTTTCGAGAATCCCACTTCTGACAACAATTTGTGATGGTCGAGCGGATGTTTGAGGATTTCGCGGGAGACGATTGACTCAGACACGGACTATTCTGATTTGGATCTTTTATTCCTAATTCGACTTGGCGAGGGAGTGCACGTAGTTGTTCGAGGTTTCAGGATGGACTGCTGGCTCTCGGTCCAGCAGGAGGAAGCGTGGTTGAGTGGAGGGGCCTTAGGAAGGTGGAGGGGATGCCACGCGCGAGTATGGCGAAGCGCGTGGGCTCGCGAATAATGGGACTCAGGAGAGATGAGAGAGAGAGAGAGAATGAGAGATGCTGGAGAGGACTTCTGGGAAGGGAGATTTAGTTTCTGCTGAGGGTTTCTAGGAAGGAGGATTAGGTTTAGGTGAGAGCTGTGGGAAACGGTTGATATGAGGGCGTGAGACTGGGTTTGGGAATAGGAGTCGTGTGGGACCGTGAAAAGAAAAAAAAAATTCGGTTTTTTTATAACCTCAATGTATTTTAAAAACGCCCTTAAAAGTTTAAACCCCTGCGATTTTTTTTTCATTGTGTTCCGAATTATCGAAATTGTGGTTTTTGCCAAAAATCGATTAAAGGCTAAATCTACCACCTTTTATTCGTCTTTTGAGAATCCCATTTTTTCTGGCACTGATCCGAATTTCTGGTGTTAAAAAATGTTGATTGTTGAACAACGGGAACAAAGTTTTGTTTAATGAAAAAAAACATTAATTACATTTTTTTTTACAACAAAATTAATTTTAAAAAATCGAAAAAAAATTCTTAGTTTTTTTTTATAGCCCTGAACATTTTTCATGATACGACGAGCGATTGGAGTTGTTGGAATTCACAGTTCTTTGAATATATGCCTGTGTACAATTTAGATCCCTACGATACAATCGACACCCAAGGCACACGTCCCATGATCATTAGATCAAGATTTTTTTTTATAAACATCTTATTCACCATCGGTATTAGCGTAACCTAAAGCGTACCACGTAGAGGTTGCTCGGTTGGATTTACGCTTCTTTGTGCGTGCGTGCGTGTGTGTGTGTGTGTGTGTGTGTGCGCGTGCGTGCGTGCGTGCGCGCGTCTGCGCATGTGTGTGTGTGTGTGTGTGTGCGTGCGTGCGTGCGCGCGTCTGCGCGTGTGTGTGTGTGTGTGTGTGCGTGTGTGTGTTCGTACAATTTTTCTTAAGGAATTGAGACCCTACGGCTCGTTATTTCCGCAGTTTTTAAAGAATCCAAACTTATTCCTTAAGGCGGTCCTCTAGTTTCTCGGCTGTTTTTTACGGCTTTTTCAATAATTTTTTACGGGCAAAGCATCGAAATAATCAATCTCATTGTTTTTGCATAATCTTTATTAACATTTAAATAAGCTTTACAAATTTTTTGAAATCATCATATATAATAGAATAAAAGTTATAGTGGCCGACTGGAAGACATCAAGTAAAAGAGGTGCTTGACCAAGATTGCGGTTGTTCTGCTTATCTGACATCAAAAAACCAAACGACATTTTAATCTTCATATTTAAGACTAGCGATTGAACTAGAGTGAATTCTAAATTACAAAAATTGACTTTTTTATACACTTTTGAAAATTACATTCTATTTTTTACTCATTTTTTCTTAAGTTTTTCGCTCGTACAAAAAAAACTATCGAAGCAATCATGATCATCCTAGTTCAATCGCTGGCTAATAACATATTGAAGATGCTGTATAAATTTGAACAAGATCGGTGCAGTAGTTTCTGAAATATCGTGGTCACCGTTTCGAAAAATGGTGTTTCGAGAAAAACGCGTTTGAAAGTTGGCGCATGTGATTTATACTAAAAATTTTCATCTTACCGTCAATCTGCTATGCCTGGACCATATAATAGGCCTTCCTCTTCTTTTTGGAAGTCACGCAGAGCTGCTCCGTCTTCCCTTTTCGCGATTCAGGCCTGTTTTACAACATCATTCGTGCGCCTTTCTGAACGGTCGATCCAAGAGCTATCACGCTGTTGAACATATCCTTTAGCTTGTGGGCCGATTTTCACTCCCATGGTTTCCAAGGTCTTCAGGATAGATTTGAATCCTTCGTTGAAGATTATGACAGCGAGAAACGTGGCGATTTCAACCACTTGTGGCCCAGAATGGAGGTGCTTCGGAGCCAAAGTCCAGATTAACGAATTGAGCGACTCGTTATTATTTTGAGTTTCCGCTCCCAGGCATCTGCTTAACAATTCTTCTTTATTGTGTTTGAATTGCTCAGCTTCTCCGAGAAACTCAGCTCTGCGCCATTTGCACCAACTAGATTCGCCTGCAGGACAATTTTGATGCTGTGGATTGCTGTCTGTGGAAATCTTGTGAAAGAATGTTGCCCAAATTTCCTTTCTCATTTCCTCGATAGAATCTGGATGTCTCCGAATAGCTAATCCATAATACGTTGTCATCTCACCAATCAATTTATCAGTGAGTTTTCCTGCACCTTTCCCACCAATGCCTTTATTAGATTTTTTTGCATTTCGGAGCCGAGCCCCCATCCTCTTTTCAACGTGTCCAACACACTCTTTTTTTACAACAACAACATCTTCTCCATATGGTTCTGCCTTCAAAATACCGTTGAATGTCTTGCTGTCACCATCTCCTATGTATGTCGTATATCGAACTTGATGTTTATCTACTGAACGAGAAAACATTTTCACGGCTGCATCTATTTCCATCTTCCCAGAACTTCCAGTATGATTTCGAGTACAATTTTCTTCATGATCAGCGAGCCATCCTGCATATCCAACTGGATCACTATTTTTTTTATTTTTCCACAAATTCAATCCAGCACAAAAACTACTTATTACACACGCATCAACCACTTTACCGGTATGCTTGGTAATTAAAGTTGAAACTCCGAATAAATATGAAAATCCTCTTTTTTTCCATGTGCTATCTCCAGATACGGTGAATTCATTTTCTGCTTTTCCTTGTTCTTGAAGGACTTCCTTTTCTTGATTAACCGCAATCGACAACACTGTATCAAAAACGGCCGAAGAAGCTAGGTGAATATTTTCTAATATGGAATAGTACGTGTTCAAAGCAAAACCTTGTCCCATATCCATCAGTCCATAGAAAATTCTATAGCCTTCATAACCGACTCCCAACAAACGCATCACGAAAACTAAGTGACGATTTATTTCGTAGGCTTTACCGATTTTTGGGCATGAATCTATTTCTTTTTCTTTCTCACACTTGCACGCCATAGACATTTTGAAGCCCAATCCTCGTATATCACGTTGATGAAAAGTCACCGTACTTTTGCACTCTTTACAAATAACAGCCGAAGAAATGGTTGAAAATACACTCACAAAATTCAAAATACAATACAAAACAGTTTGCTCAACGTTCACTTCAAAATTTTTATTTTTACGAAGTTTCTTCGCTGACGCCGATGTAAACGACTTGTCTTGTTCAAAAGTGTGTCGGTTGCCTGCGAATTTTCGCTTTTTAGGTCGATCGGAACGAGCCGGGGCGTCTCTACTTCCTTTCTTTAAGATTTTGAAATTTTTTTTTTTTAAATCAGCTACGTGCTACTCGCAAGAGAAAATATAGTACGCTTCGCAACTGCCACAGCAAAACTGAACTAACCGACGCTTCACGGCGTCTTAGTCAATATTCGAAAGCGTCTGTCAACGGTCTCGGCTCCCCTTTACTCGGGCCTAATTCACAAAAGGTTCAGGTAGCAGTTAGATTTAGCGATATCAATACAATGGTCAGCGCCGCTCGGCTTTCGGAGCAGCTCGGCGCGCGCTCCGTATACCTCCTCCGTTCCAGGGCCGTAACTTGTGAACCACTTCAAATATCGAAAAATCCTGTAGCACCCATTTTCTACACATGTTGTAGATGTGATTTATGAAAAAAATCGATTTTTTCGACCCGAGAAACTAGAGGACTGCCTTAAGTCACGCACATGGGAGTGGGTGTTTGTGTGCGTTTTTGTGTGGGTGTGTGTGTATTTGTGTATGCGAGCATGCATCCAACTCTTCTTATGCGTATGACACCCCACAGTTTGTCACTTCTGTGGTATTGTATAACTCCAAACTCATCCCATAAGCCACCTACATTGTGGGTCATGGTTCAATACTGTGCATTGCCCCCTCGATTGCTTATTACGGCTTCTAAGCGCTCTCGCATGGTGATGCACCGCCGGATATCCCTTTGCGCGATCCCTTGCCAAACTCGAAGGAGCGCTCCAGTCAATTGACGGTGACCCCCCAGATTCGGATAATCCCGGCGCAATCGACGACCAACCATGTCCCAGACATGTTCAATGGGATTTAAATCGGGACTCATGGCTGGGTGGTCGAGTTTCGTCACGTTATCCGCGTCGAGAAAATTTCTCGTTAGCCTCGCGGTATGAGGACGAGCGTTATCCTGCATAAGGATAAAGCGATTTCCCAAACGTCTACGCAAGGGCAAGATGTATGATTCCAGGACTGTATTGACGTACCTTTCGGCTGTCAATGTCCCTGGAATGATGACTAATGGCGTTCTAGTGTTAATAAATACGCCTGCCCATACCATCACAGAAACACCATTAAAAGGAGCAATCGGCTGCATGTATCCATCGCGATCACGTTCTCCAAGGCGGCGTCACACATGCCTGTCACTGCCATGAAGACCACTAGTCTCCGAGTAATCAGTCATCAAAGTCAAAAGTGTTATTTTTGCTTTGAACATCGATAACTCGCCGAGAAGAAATCGTATAGAGCTCTCCCACCGCTCAAATTAAAGGGGAAGAATCCAGCTAGACGATCCTTTCAATCCAATCATCCAAAAAAATTTATTAAAGTCCGTGCAGACTGCGAAAGATGAGCAAAAATTCTGAATTTTTTTTACTTTGTTTTTTTTTATGTCTACTAAAAATTGGCTGATGCGCAAAACTTTTGATCTTAAGATCTCAAAACTAGAGACTCACACCTTTAATTTGCTTTTTTTATCTTGCTGTACGACCATTTTTCGATTCAAAGAAATATTCGAAGCTCGATACAAAAAAAAGAAGTTACTAGAATAATTACAAAAGCAAATGATAAAGTTAGTCTCGATATAATGAAAAGTTTAGATAAAAAAGAAACTGAAGATAATGGTTCAAATATACGGGTTTCTGGACGCGCGAAGTCCCTACTCAATTTCTCTACCCGTTCGAAATATTCTCTCTGCTTTATAAGCTCAATTTATGTTGGGCGCCAGGCTTTCTCGGGCAACGCGCTTAACGCGTACGCAAAATCCTCAAACACACGAAAAAAAGAAAACAAGCGCTAGCTCTGTTTGTTTGCGTGACTCGCTAAGAAGGTCACGGGGTATCTCGGGGTATCGGGGACAGTCGGGGTTCTCGAACGCGATGGCCGCTTATCAAATAGACCACGACTATTACAATCTTTATTTTATATCACTCAAATAAATATTGCGCAAAACGGAAAAGAAGAAAATTACAATGACTCGATCTATCGCGCCGCGATTTGTTCTCGCGGGAAATGTCACCCGATTCGGCCGACGGCCGTGGCTACTCGACGCCTGGACGCGGCTACGCGCGCGCAAGAGAAAATTTCTTGACGGACACCGGAGATCCGCCACGATACCTTTTCACCATTTATTCGCGATCATTTCCTGACTATTTGACTCGAGCCAATGGCTCGGATTGACTCTCACTGAATTTACGATTCTTATTCTAATTTACACGGGTTTTCAATAGTGACGCGCACGAAGGAGGGACGTCGATTTCAGGATTAACTGCGGAGGGGTGAAGGGAACGAATTAACGGTCGCCCGTGCGACAGAATTTTTCCGAATTGATTTTATCGGCTTTCGCTAGCCGCTCTCGCAAGATTAAGAAAAGAGGAAAGACTTACAGTTGCGTTGAGAATTCTTCCTCAATCAATTCGTCAATATAGCCTTTTTCCTTTGCTCGCCTATCTCCGATTCTTAGAGTGCTCGGTTCGGGTTTGTCGCTTCAATTTCGTTATTCGTTACCTCGCTCGACCACGCTGCAGGACCTAATGCTGGACCACGCCGGCCGGCTTACTCATCTCGCCCAATTCCGTGTTAGACGACGGACCTCCTATTGATTTCCTTCCTCGATCTTGGTGGCTCGCTCTTTCGGTTGATATCCTCGTTTGCCTTTATCTCTCCCGAGTCGTTGAGCACCCCAGTCGGTACGGCGCTCGCCAGCCATGCCGCGCGAGAGCCGCAGTCTCTCCTGACGCGCGGTAGGCCGGAGACTCGGGAGATGGCAGTCGGATGCCCTCGGACGGCGAGCCCGACATTCCCCGTCGTTGTGAGATGGCGCTGATGGTTCTTCGCGTTGACGGCCGGGCCGACGTGGCCCCAGTCGACGGTCCGCGTGGTCCTTTCGCGGTCGAGATGAGAGGGGTACGGGAAGGACGGGGAGGGTGGTGTCGCACCTTCTATATAAAAAAACTCTTAAAGCTAGCTTAATATTAACATTTAAATTTTACAGTAAAGGTGCGTGGCGGAGATTAAGCCCGAGCGTGGTCATGCGGGCTTTTTCTCTATCTCCTTGTGACGCAACATCACAATATATATATATATTGTA
The DNA here is from genome assembly GCA_963210295.1 of Ophion ellenae. Lineage (NCBI taxonomy): Eukaryota > Metazoa > Arthropoda > Insecta > Hymenoptera > Ichneumonidae > Ophion > Ophion ellenae. Next base: position 618,085 of record OY723395.1, read on the forward strand.
ACGGGTGTTAATTCGTTACAAATAAATTTATAGGTTCGGGGACTCGAACAGTGAAGAAATTAATTGAAACTCAGGTGTTTTGGGTATTTTAACAAAAAGTGCAATTTATTCAAGTTTTATGGCTCTATATAATGTAAAAAGAATAATAATAATAATAATAACGCTATGTATAAGTGTGGTGTGTTGTTTGTGTTGTCTTTGTGTTTTCCGCAATGTTTTTCTCGGTCGATCAAATACTCTTTATTCGCATGGTACATTTGGTTCGGCGTGGTCGGTTATCATGGATCGATATTGATTATTCCCTGTTTCGCGACTCGCGATCTACGGGCCGTGCGCGCGCGCTCTCTCTCGTCACGCGCCGCGATCTATTTCCCTACTATAGCTCGGCCCTTCGCGCCGCGGTGATCGATGCTCTCTCCCGATCAATTATCGCGCGTCGATAATTGATCGCCCGGTCCTTGATCTAGGCGTTCGATGTCGCCACCGACCGGTCTACGCTAGTCTACTCGAGAGATGTGCCGCGAGCACTCGATTTACCCTTTTTTGCATATGTTTCGGCACTCTTGTAATTTCAGGATACCTCTTTCTCCTTTCTTTGATCCTGATCCATATAGCTCGATAATCACGGTGTGTGTGTGTGTGTGTGTGTGTGTGTGTGTGTGTGTGTGTGTGAGTGTGTGTGTGTGTTTCGTATGACTGTAGCGTACTCTTCCTTATCCCCTAATGTAATATTTCTTTTATTTTTCAAATTTAATATTTTCCCTTACATCTATTCGCAACGCTCGCTCGCTATGCTACCTTCTCTGATCCTATTTTCTCCTGCTCTAATTTTTCTCTCTATTTTCGATAATTGTTCGCTCCCCTTAAGTAATTAACTTTCCTTATTGCTCTTTTTATTTTTCTTTGGTTTTCCAATATTTTCTCATAAAATAAATTTATTTTAATTCCTTCTAAAAGCCTTTTGGGCGCGACTCCGTTTTTTCCTTGTTTTTCAACGTTCCATGTATCAGATGTTTCCGATCCGCGAGGGATGTACTTTGTCCAATCGTACTTGTCGAGCCACGAGGAATGAAAGAAGCGATCTTTCTAATGCTTTTTAGGCGCGACTCCGTGTTTTCCTTGTTTTTCAACGTTCCATGTATCAGACGTTTCCGATCCGCGAGGGATGTACTTTGTCCAATCGTACTTGTCGATCCACGAGGGACTCAAAGAGCGCTCATTCTTCAAAAAATCTCGTCCTTTTATACCTTGATTTTTAACGTTTTTCCTTCCCCTTCTTTCTCGTCTCCCCTAATTAGATTACCTGGTTTGATCTGTGTCGGCCGGTTTTTCTTTCCCTTAATTCGATTAGTTGGTTTTATCCGGTTCTCGCCGGTTTTTCGTTCCCCTTAATTTAATTAGTGTAACGTTTCGGTATGTTTTGTTGTGGAGCGGTGTGACCGTTACCTTCGCGGTGTTGCTATCCGCCATTAATTTAATTAGTGTGTTTTGTTTTTCCCTTCCCCCCTTCCTTTCACCGAAATCGGTTGACTCCTAAATATCCTTGGGGCGATAGTTTCTTGGTTTCTTTATGAGACGGCCTTTTCCGTCTCATTGTCCCCCTTGACTCTTTGTGTTTTGGATCACTTTCAGCGATCCAACTCACGAAGAGTCAAAAAAAAATTTTAAACCAAGGTCTATACTTCTCTTTGTTTTGATTTTCTTCGTTCCTACCGGTCTATTTCCTTGAAGGTCGGCCTCTGGTCTCCTTCTTCGTTTTCCCCTCCCCCTTAAACTAACCGCTCGCTTATTTATCAGGGCCGCTGCCCATCGCTCGCAAAAAAAAATCTTTAACGCAGGTTTTCGGGTTTTTCAAACAAAGGTTTTATTAAATTGACGCGATACTGTTGTTGTCGTCGTCGCTTGACTCCTCTCCCTCCACCTCCTGGTGGAGGCCAATTTCGCGTAGGAAGCGGTCCTCATCGCTATCGTACCCGTTGTCTAGGTGGTGGATGATCATTGTCTCGTTGTCGTCGTCATCGTCGTCGTCGTCGTTATCGTCGTCGTCGTCGACTTGGTCTCTTCCGCCGCCGTTGTTGTTTAGAGTGGGCGGCTGGACTCTGGAATGGGCTGATTCGCTGCTGTTGCTCGTCCAGTGTCGTTCGACCTCCTGGTGATATCTGAGTTCCCCGTATCGGCAACCCTTATTTGTCATGGTTGGTGACCCTGGATCGGGGGTTTTGTGAGCGAGGTGGCTCTCTACGAGGATGTCGGCCAGACTTTTTCCCTGATTTGGGCCTTCGTTTTCCAGATATAGGTCCGCGTAAACGATGCCTATATCTGTCATCAGCCCCCACACCGTCATGGTCCATCGACAGTCGTTGACCAAGGCCCGTGCGTAGAAAATTTGTTCCTCTGTCCAGACATCCTCCGTCGGTATTAGGTCGCCGTGGGTGACCGGGATTGCTTGGTAGGAGTGACTAAATGCCATAGGTGGAGCGGTGTAGCAGTCATCCTGTTTCCCGATCACACTTGATGCCCAATCCCCGAGCCACAGTATCCATTGCCCATCCTCAGGATCCTTTTTTTGGATGGTTGCACGATAAAATTCGTCCTCGTGCCGCCACAGGATCGCCGCCCCGAGATACGCCTCTTCTTCCAGTAATCGATGAATTCCTGGCTCTGCTGGGTCCAGTTTTCGCCACATCTCGATCAGAGCTCCTCCGCGCCCATACCGTTCATTAAGGTGAACGCCGAATTCGTTCGGGTTTGTCATGCCCGCCACGGTAACACCGTGGTATTCCCGTCTCAAAGTACTGATGTTGTAATTTCGGTACATGGTGTTGTCTATTGTGTGTTCGGTGGTTGACTGACGAGCGATAGCGTCGATCCTTGATTAATTTCTCATCCCCTCCTATTTACCATCCCGATGATTTTCCGGGGTACCATCCTTGAATATTTTCGTCTGAAGCCTCGAATAATTCGAATTCATCGACGTCCAGCGCGCTGTATCGATTCTGTTTTATCGTTCGATTTTCGTAGATCTGGATTCTTTTGTCTCCGGTTGCTGATTGGTCTCTTGTGCTTTCTCTTGGAATTTCTGCCTGTTTTCTCCTTTTGTTCGTTTTCTGTGACGTCGGCCACCGTTTTCTCTTCTCCGGTGTCTTGCTTGAGGACTGTTTGGTATTATTTTTATCTACCTCCATTTTCTTTTTAACTGATTAATTTTTGGCGCGACATCTCTTTATATACTCCTCGTCCCGTGATTAATTTCTCATAAGACTCTTCGCTCCCTTTGAAATTATTTCTATCTCATTTCTCTTTTCTTCCGCTAGATATCGCTTTAGGAGACTTGCGTGGAATTTTCCTCGTTCTTTTTTGTTTTGTGTGTCTTCTAAGAGGTATGTCGCTATTCCCACACATTTTTTTATTGTATATGGTCCTTCGTATAGGGGCATAAATTTGGCGGTTTTTTGTTTCGCTGGATCCGATACATTTAGTGCTCGGACCAATACCCGCTCGCCAATTTTGAACGTGACTGTGTTGTGAGTGTTATTAAACCTTTCGGCCCTTTTTGCTCCTTTTTTCTTTATCCTTTCTCGGGCTAATTCGATTTTTTGGTCGTAGGTGAGAATTGGTTCTTGTTCCTTTTTTAATGCGAGGACCCATTCTTTCCAAATACGATAAGGCTTCTTTTTTAATTGTAATTCGGTCGGCGTGAACTCGGTAGTTTCGTGCTGCGTGTCGTTAATGCAGTCTTGTATTATGGATACCCATCGATACCATCCTGAGTGTTTTTCAGTGAGGAACGTTCTAAAAAATCGTCCGAGCTCTCTGTTTACACGTTCGACCATATTTCCTTGGGGATGTCGTATCGATGAGAATACCCCTTGAATTCCTTCTTTTGTTAGTTGTTCCAACCAAATTTTTGAAGTAAATTGTGTTCCATGATCGAATTGGATCCTTTTTGGCTTACCATATTTTGGGATGTAGTCCTTGAATATTCGGTTAATGGTCGCCGCCGTATTTGCTTTTTTTAATGGGTATAATTTAACGAACTTGGTGAATGTGTCAATGGTTACTAGGATGTGTTGTACTCCCCCGACCGATTTTGGTAGGGGTCCATAAAAATCTATGGAGACGAGGTCGTTCGGTCCTTACGGGATAATATTTTGCATGTTGGCATAATTTGTTTGGACTGCCACTTTTACCCTTTGACACACGTCACATATGGCTATTGTCTGCCGTACTTTTTAGCCAGATGACTACACGTAAAATCTTCATTTATCAGGTGGAAGATTTTTCGTGCCCCTTGATGACCATAAATCTCATGGCATTCTTTTATGAAATTGTGAACCAATTCTTCCAGCAAGATGACTTTCCATTTGCCGGTTCTGTCATACTTTTGCAAGCATCCTTCGTTGATCCGCTATCTCTTGTTTTCTTGCTGGTTTTGGCAGTTTTTCCACGTCTCCTGGAGATTTTCTTGGCTCTGTTGTATTTGTCCAATTTTCTTAAACTTTTGTTTAATTTCCCCCGACGGTTGTCTAGCAAGGATTGCCGTGAGTACGATCTTTCCGGGTGTATTTTTGTGCTCGTCCCCCTGGAAATCGTACGGCCTGCTTAAGGCATCGGCGACCTCATTGTTTTTTCCAGGGCAGTGCTCGATCTCCAGATCATAGTCTTGAATTAATAATGCCCATCTTAGCATGCGATCCCCGATGAATCGTCCCGTTTTCAGAAACGTCAACGCCTTGTGATCAGTTATTATTTTGATCCGGGCACCCAACAAATGGTTTCTGAATTTTTGAAGCGCCCACACGATTGCCAGTAGTTCTTTCTCGGTTGTTGTGTATCCTATTTCCGCCCCTTTAAATGTGCGGCTGGCGAAGGATATTACCCCTGTGTCACCTGTCGCATCTTCCTGGCTTAGGACGGCTCCAATGGCGTAATCCCTTGCATCGGTTGTCAGGGTGTATTTTTGTTTCGGATCGGCATGTTTGAGCATTACGGTTTCCACAAAAAGTTGCTTAACTCGTGTAAATGCCCTTTCTTCTTCCGTCCCCCATCTCCATTTTTGTCCTTTTTTGAGTAGTTCTAAAAGAGGCACCGTTTCCCTAGCGTGTTTATCAGTAAACTTGCTGTAGAAGTTGACAAGTCCGAGGAATCCACGCAATTGTTTTATGTTCCTTGGTGGGAGGTAGTCCCGGATTGCTTGGATTTTTTCTGGTTGTGGTCGTATTCCCGTGGTTGTTAGAATATGTCCCAGGAACGATATTTCATGCTGGAAGAATCTTGATTTCTTGAAGTTCAAGGTCATATTGTTGTTGCTAATTCTTTCGAACAATTGGTGTAGATGTGTCAGATGGTGCGTCTCGTCTTTTGACATACACAGGAGGTCATCTACGAAATTTATTACCGAGTTTCCAAGATCCTGAAGTACGATATCCAAACCTCTGATAAGGCTTGCCGTGCTCGTCATTAATCCGAAAGGTGTTACCGTGAATTGGTAACATTTCCCGTCGTGCTGGAAAGCGGTATAAGGTCTCGATTCCTCCTCCAGTGGTATTTGCCAGAAACTACTTGTCATGTCCAAACTCGACATGATTTTTACACCTCCACATCTTTGAAATATTTCTTCGGTTGGTGGGGCATTATCGTGATCTTCTACGAGAAACGTATTGAGTTGTCTGGCATCCAGGCATAGTCGTACCGACCCATCCTTTTTTATAACCGTTACCAGTGGATTAATAAAGCGACTCCTTGCCCGTTCGATAACGCCATGGTCCAACATTCGCTGGATTTCCTCTTGTACTTTTTCTCGATATTGGATTGGTACGGGATATGAGCGATGGATGTATGGCTCTGGATCCTTTAGTACCAATTTGTGAATGTATGCGTGCATCCGTCCTGGTTTTTTACTGAAAATGTGCCTATATTGCCCGATTAACGCCTTGAATTCTTTTTTCGTATTCTCAGGTATATTCGGACAATTTTTTAATTTTTGATCGACTTCGTCTTCGGTCAGTTCATAATCTGTGATGCTTCCAATTTCCGAAATTTTTACCAATTCTTTATTGTCCTTTTTCCATACCCATCTTCCTTCCTCAAATTCCGCGACGATTTCATTTTTTACTTTGAGGGTTCCCTGGTGTGCGTCGATTCCAACTTGTAACTCTAGCATCCCGTCGACGCCTAATATGGCCGGTCTGCCCATTTTTGGGATTACTAACAGTTGTAGTATTCCTGTTGCGTCGTAGAGTTTTGCTTCGGCTATTATTTGTTTTTTTTATACGGCCGGATTTTCCCCCGAATGCTCCGATGGCTTCTGTGCTTCTTACAGGTACTTCTGGGCAGTTTTTTAACTCTTCCTGGTGTTGGTTGTAGAATTCCTCTGAAATACAGGATATTTCGCTCCCGCTGTCGATCAATATTTCGGCGGTAATTCCTTCGAGGTCGATCGGTAAGGTAGGGCATCGTGGGTGAATTTCTCGTATTATTCCCCGTTGTCCGGGTTCTTCCATGAGGAATTCTTTTGGGTGCTCGTATGTGTCGTTCATTGTTATTTTCAGTGCCTTATTCTTATTTTTTTGTGTTTGTTGTTTTTCTTGGTTTCCCTCCTTCCAGTCTTCTTTTTCGATGTGGTTGTTATGAACTATTCTGATCATCCCCATTGTTATCGGTTGCTCAGAATTTTTATTATCTTCGGGTTCCAGTTTCTTCTTCCTTCTTTCCTTCTTCTTTTTGTTTCGACGCATCCTTTCCAAAGCTTCTTCCATGGCGATCTGTGCATCCTCGTCTTCTTCCGTTGCGCCTCGTGATATTTCATCCCGTGGTATCTGTACGGGCGCAACGTTTACTCGTTTCCCTGGTTCTGTGGGCTGGTTCTCGGTGTTTCGTTCTGTGCTGGGATATTGCTGGTACTTGGACCGCCCTGTGGATGCGGAGTCCATGGTGCAGCGGCGGGGTTAAGCGGAGGTCTGTTATTCCCGTGTCCCGTCTGCCACGGTTGTTGTCTGGGATATGGCGCTGGCATCGCGTTGTTATTCCCGTATCCCGTCTGCCACGGTTGTTGTCTGGGAAATGGCGCTGGCATCGAGTTGTTATTCCCGAATCCTCGATTACCCTGTTGTTGATATTGGAATGGTGGTGGTGGTCCCTGAGAACCTGGATTCCCTGGCCGCCATGGCTGGTTGAATCCCGTTGGCCGTGGTCCCCCGAACGTTCCAAACTTCTGGTTTTTCCATGGGTTATTTTGTTGCCATGATGCACCGCTGGGTTCTTGCCGATGAGGCAAAGATCTTTTCGCATTCAGTGGTCCCGCCCCATCCATGCTTTCTAACAATTCGAGGAATGAATCGATTGTCTTGATCCCGCTGACGCGTACTGCCATTCTGATCGACTCGTCGAAATGATTAGCGAGTTTCCTGATTATTTGTTCTTCTGCCGGCCCTTCACTCAAATCCTTGGCATTTCCGAATATCTGGGTGGCATATTCGGTTCGAGTCATCCGGTGTCCGTCCCATTCGTAAGCCCCGAATTCGAGATTTCGGCGTACTTTATCCTGAATTTCTTGGCTCCAGTAACGCCCGCGAAATTTGTCCTCGAATTCGTTAATCGTTTGAACCCTCTCCTCGACAATTCTCTACCAATCTTTGGCGGTGTCTTTTAGAGATTGGCTGATCAAATAATGGAGGTCTGTGTTTCCAGTGATTCTCCAAAATTCCTTGAAGTCTTGCAAAAAACGCATTGGTCGTTCTCTGCCGTCGCCATTATACGTCGGCGGTTTTTGTTTCGCCGCGTATGCTTGGCTCACGTTTAATCCCGCTCCCCAAGTGGTGTTGCACAATGTATTTGAGTTTTGTGCCCGGATATTTTTTTCACACTCCGTGATACGTTTAGAGTGCTCCGTGACCACTTGTCCCACATCCTTTGAAGAATGGAGGAGCTGAGATATAGTTCGCCGAATGGCTTCCATTCGAGTGTCGAAATCCTCGATTTTATCGTCGTTTTCTTTTCGCAGTTGATTATGGCTTTGCTCTATTAATTTTTGAGCAACCACAATCTTGCGTTCCGTGCGCTCCTCGATTTTATGCACTTCGTTTGTAATTTTTGTGTTGACTTCCTCGTGCAATTGTCGTGACCTTACGATGCAGTTATCGTTTTGCTGCTTGATTTCTGCTTTGGTCGTTATGCGCTCCCGTCGTTGCTCATTGCGGATACTATTCATTGCCTTGATGAGTGCTTTAATTGTGTCACTCTCTTCCGCACCTCTCTCATCAGTCTCGCCTGACTCTCCGCTGATGTTAAATGTCTCTTCGTTCGGTGTTTCTATTGGTCTGGGTCCGATCGCTGACAGTCGCCCAATATTTCGACGATCCCTTTGACGCGCCTCCTCTAATAATCCATCCGCAGTAGTTGATTCCCAATGAAGGGAGTTATCATTGTTTTGTTGCGCCATATTCTATTTTGCTCTTTCGTATTCGATTTTGGTTTATTTTATTTTATTTGATTTTGTTTTATTTTATTTTGTTCTAAATTATTTTATCTATTTATTTTTATTACTTATGTATTTATTTTACACCTTTTTACGAGTTTTTCTTTCTTGTGTTCGAGCCCCACGTTGGGCGCCAAAATGTAACGGGTGTTAATTCGTTACAAATAAATTTATAGGTTCGGGGACTCGAACAGTGAAGAAATTAATTGAAACTCAGGTGTTTTGGGTATTTTAACAAAAAGTGCAATTTATTCAAGTTTTATGGCTCTATATAATGTAAAAAGAATAATAATAATAATAATAACGCTATGTATAAGTGTGGTGTGTTGTTTGTGTTGTCTTTGTGTTTTCCGCAATGTTTTTCTCGGTCGATCAAATACTCTTTATTCGCATGGTACATTTGGTTCGGCGTGGTCGGTTATCATGGATCGATATTGATTATTCCCTGTTTCGCGACTCGCGATCTACGGGCCGTGCGCGCGCGCTCTCTCTCGTCACGCGCCGCGATCTATTTCCCTACTATAGCTCGGCCCTTCGCGCCGCGGTGATCGATGCTCTCTCCCGATCAATTATCGCGCGTCGATAATTGATCGCCCGGTCCTTGATCTAGGCGTTCGATGTCGCCACCGACCGGTCTACGCTAGTCTACTCGAGAGATGTGCCGCGAGCACTCGATTTACCCTTTTTTGCATATGTTTCGGCACTCTTGTAATTTCAGGATACCTCTTTCTCCTTTCTTTGATCCTGATCCATATAGCTCGATAATCACGGTGTGTGTGTGTGTGTGTGTGTGTGTGTGTGTGTGTGTGTGTGTGTGTGAGTGTGTGTGTGTGTTTCGTATGACTGTAGCGTACTCTTCCTTATCCCCTAATGTAATATTTCTTTTATTTTTCAAATTTAATATTTTCCCTTACATCTATTCGCAACGCTCGCTCGCTATGCTACCTTCTCTGATCCTATTTTCTCCTGCTCTAATTTTTCTCTCTATTTTCGATAATTGTTCGCTCCCCTTAAGTAATTAACTTTCCTTATTGCTCTTTTTATTTTTCTTTGGTTTTCCAATATTTTCTCATAAAATAAATTTATTTTAATTCCTTCTAAAAGCCTTTTGGGCGCGACTCCGTTTTTTCCTTGTTTTTCAACGTTCCATGTATCAGATGTTTCCGATCCGCGAGGGATGTACTTTGTCCAATCGTACTTGTCGAGCCACGAGGAATGAAAGAAGCGATCTTTCTAATGCTTTTTAGGCGCGACTCCGTGTTTTCCTTGTTTTTCAACGTTCCATGTATCAGACGTTTCCGATCCGCGAGGGATGTACTTTGTCCAATCGTACTTGTCGATCCACGAGGGACTCAAAGAGCGCTCATTCTTCAAAAAATCTCGTCCTTTTATACCTTGATTTTTAACGTTTTTCCTTCCCCTTCTTTCTCGTCTCCCCTAATTAGATTACCTGGTTTGTTCTGTGTCGGCCGGTTTTTCTTTCCCTTAATTCGATTAGTTGGTTTTATCCGGTTCTCGCCGGTTTTTCGTTCCCCTTAATTTAATTAGTGTAACGTTTCGGTATGTTTTGTTGTGGAGCGGTGTGACCGTTACCTTCGCGGTGTTGCTATCCGCCATTAATTTAATTAGTGTGTTTTGTTTTTCCCTTCCCCCCTTCCTTTCACCGAAATCGGTTGACTCCTAAATATCCTTGGGGCGATAGTTTCTTGGTTTCTTTATGAGACGGCCTTTTCCGTCTCAATATATATATATATATATATATATATATATATATATATATATATATATATATATATATATATATATATATATATATATATATATATATATATATATATATATATATATATATATATATATATATATTGTGACGGGATTTTTTGAGCCACGTCACAGAAAGGCTACCGATGCTCAAGATATACTCTCGATGCCTGGGTTGCGACCCATGCGTTAGTGTTAAGGGTCCTTTCTCTAGAGTGTTTGTTTTGTTACGTTTGAGGTTTTGGGTTGTGTTTCCGTTTTGGTTAGGTTGGCGTGCGGAACTCGGTCGAGCGGCGTATGGCTCAGGGTACCGAGCAATCTCGACCGAGGGATGCACCCAGTGAGGCCTCTCGGGGAATCGGTGCACGCCCGGCTGAAACGCCGGCGCCCCACCGTAGCGGTGCATCGTGCTGGAGAGCGGGCCGTTTAGGTTACGGGCGGAGGCTGAAGATCTCCGCGCCGCGCTTCTGGACAGAAGCTTTGCCCGCTTTCGCACGGTGGCCCGGGGATGCGATCTCCGAGAGCCTCCATGTTACCGATGAGAAAAGGTCCCGGTTTGTTACCGTTCCGTTTTCGGGGTAACTCGGGCAGAAAATATAGATTCCGAAAGGAATATTCTATTAGAATATTCCAGCTCCCGAAATAATATTTCAGCTCTCGATATTATACGAGATAAAGTTCTCGCTTGAACCGGCGATTTCGCATGGTCCGATGCCGCGAGCGTGTTGACATTTTTTCTATTAACGCGCTCTGTCTCGCTCTCGCATAATCCCTCGCACGCCGGCCTTGGTCGCGCGAGGTACAGCGTCGCTACCGAATCTTCGCGTGAGACGGTTGTCTCCAAAATCGCGATCGCTCCCGATTTTGAAGTGATATCGTGAGACAGTTGTCGATGGGACGTCGAGCCATGAGCTTCGCGATCGAGAGACGTGTCGTGTCTCTCTCGCGCCCGTGACGTCGCGCTGTCGTTCCCGCTTTAGAGACACGTCGTCGTGCTCTCTCGCTCCCGTGCGTACGAGGTTTTCGCCCGTGTTCTTCGCGGTCGCAGGAAAGTGGTCAAGTCTACGTTAAATGTTCTCGGGTGGTCACCCACCGGTTCCCGCACTACACAATAAAATCTAATTTTATTTTATAGTGACGTTACCGCCATCGTGATAGCGACAGATCCCGCGCTCGTTCACGCTACTCCCCAGTGAATCCCGACCCCTCTACCACAACCCACAGCCTGAGCGGCCGTGCTGGACCGCAATCGTTCTCCCCCGTGCAAGTGCATCCAGTTGGTCCGGTTAAACGATTCCGGCGATCAAAAATCGAGGAGGTCTCCAGACTCCGAACCCGGTTAGGATTCCGGGATACCAAAAATCAAGGAGAGCTCCAGTCTCCGCCTGGCGGGTCGGGTTTGATCACCCCGACCCCAGTTTATTCCGGTTGAGACGACCGGAGAAACAAAGTCTCTGGCGCCCCGGGTATTGCGGATGCACGCGCACGGGAGGAACGGCCGAAGGTGACGGTTTCTCGCACCAGATCCCGATTTGAGTTCAAGTTCTCGTTCTCGTGGTTAGAGAAGATATCGCCCGTCACAATATATATATATATATATATATATATATATATATATATATATATATATATATATATATATATATATATTGTAACGATTCGTGGTTTCCACGAAAGTTTTATTTCGTTTTCGGCCCGACGTTCACGCGGGTCTTCGGGAAAACGAGTGTTAAGCGGCGAATATTAGCCGTTGGATGTTGTGGGGTTCCCGTAGCCTCCTGAAGGACGATGTACCAGTGATATGCCGGGAATGATGAGAAGGATTTTAGAGGTGGTTTTAGGAGATGCCTCAGTAGTTTGAGGGTCTCAAAGACGCCTGTCTCAATCTGTCATCATTGGCATTCGATGTTGTGGATTGTCGTATTGGTTAGTTTGGGTGGATGAACAAATAAAAATGTTTCTGAGTTAATTTGGTGATGAATAGTGTTTTAGTCGGTAAGTTACAACGTTTACGGGGACCTGAAACGGGCGGCGAGAAGCGCTGTCTTTGTTATAAGGACCGGGATAGGAAGAGTGCGTGCGAGGTCTATGTGCGCACGCTGTTCCGTTGGCGCGATCTCTCTCTCTCCCTATCACTCTCTCTCTCGCACTCTCCGTCTCGCTCGCTCTCGTACAGTCCACGAGCGTCGTCGTTTGCGCGTACGGCCGGTTTCGGGTTCGCTTCTGTAACGTGAATGCGATAGCCCGTTGAGTTTACTCTTAGATTGACCTGAATCGGTTTGGTGGCCGAAATTCCAGTTGGCACTGGTTGCTAAAGTGCAACGAAGCGCACGGGTGCCACGCCCTGTCGCTCACGCGCTAGGGAGGCTAGCGTTTATAATAATGCGCGAGCTCGGGGACAAGTAGTTCTCCGAACCTCGAGTGCGCATAGCGGAGCCGTCCGGAAGGGACAGCTCCTTGGTGCCAGGCAAGGAGGACCAAAAACCAGTGAAGCTGGTCGGAATTTCCCTCGTGTGCAGCGAAATGCGGCCGGCACTTCACGGACTGCACACTTCGAGTATAGTGCGTGGGGTGTGTAGAATGGCGATCAATTGTCCTAAGGACAATAGATCGAGTGTTACGTAAGGTTCCCTGTCTAGCAATCACCACGCTGTCTCTATTTCCAAGGTAGGACTTCCAGCGCAATGCTGGGGCTTCCCAAGGAAATAGAGCACCCTACCTCGAAGCTTAGGATATTCTGGGATGGGACCAGGGCTACGGCAGCAAGGCCTCCATCCGGTGATCCGAGGTTTCGGATGACGAGTGACTCCACGTTGTAAGAGAATTTGCGAAGAGTGCCTCTCGGGCTCGTGCACGCTCTTAAATAGCCTCAGGCACGTCAGGAGAAATTCCATTTCTCGGGCGATTCTAGGGTCCTAGGTAGGGGCTCACATCGCTGGGAGACGCTCCGTTGGTGGGGTGGCCGTTCTGGTACTTTGAGGACATTCACCTAAGGTAGACGATTTAAGGGGAACGATCTTCCAGGTCGTTTCTCGCCTCGATATCAGGCGTAAAGCAATTATGAACAGGCGTCGCGATACGTTCCTGGGCGCGCACTCATACCTCATGGGAGTGATCGCAAGGCGACACACGCGATATGTTAGACGGGAGGCGGGTCTTGCCCTGAGTCAGCGGTTATGCTGACCCTCGCGATGGGCGGAGCGCTTTGCGAGGTGTCGCGGGCGCGCCCCGTATGCTAGGTGCGAGCGTCCTGCCCTGCCGGCGGCATGGCCGGTTGGTCCGTCCGCTGGCCTTCTCACGTAATTATCTCGGGATTGGTGTAATAATTGCGTGTGTGGTATGACGGGTGCTTACCTGAGCAAGCGAACCGTTATAATGTATGTATATATATATATATATATATATATATATATATATATATATATATATATATATATATATATATTGTAACGTGTTTTTTTTTGGTAACCCTCCGCCGCTCGGCGAGGGCGTCCTCCGGCTCGGGGCCACCATCGCAGCCACGACGCGATTCCGTAGGGTCCTGAATAGCTGTATATTATTTACTAATCCCGTCTGTTTTCTCTTTATTTTTATTATGTAATGTAAACCCGATGTCGAGGTTTCTCCCGCGGGAGGAAGGATGCGCCGTCAAGAAAGGGAACATCCGAGGCAGCGGTAACGGCAAGGTAGAACGTTCACCCTGGGCTGAAGATCGGGAAAACGCAGGAGGCCCTTAAGCGGCCGAACTATCGGAGTGGCCAAGGTTCATGCGAAAATTCCAACGTTCGCGACTCCCACATTATCCGGAGGAAATAATTTATCGGGGCCGGATCCACGCGCAGATTTTTCGTCCCCCCCCCCCCTTGCGAGGTTTCTCTCAGCCCATGTAACACAGAGGATAAAAAGGGTTGCGGTTATTGTTCCTGCCAAGACCCGAGATCCGTGAGAGCTAGCGCGCGGATTTTATTCTTTCATTCCGGGAGTTACGAAATTCGAAATTCGCGCTGGGGTCGTAGGCGAACTCCCGAAAGAATTGGCACGAGACTGCCCTCTCGCGCGAAGCTAGAGAAAAAGACGAGGAGCGGGGAGGGGCAGGGGTACGCGTCTCGCACGCCGGCCGGCTTGCGAGATAGCTTCTCGCGAGGTACCGAGCCGGAAGGACGTGGGACGACCAACGCAAAAACGGCCAGTTGTTTTCCCCGGTGAGCTCAGCGATGCCCGTTGTAGCAAAACACGTAGATCTCTGACCGTGTGGTCGATCCTCGATCTCGGGTATCTTTTTCGTGGCCACGGCCTCTGTCGCGTTTCTGTAATTTTCGAGCCCCGTCGTACGTAGCTAGCGCGTATTGTCGGGAAATAGCGTCGTGGTTGCGCGCGGGAAGCTCAATTTCGTGTCGCGACGAGCTTCGGCTCGAATATTTCGTTAGTCTGTAAAAAGTGTGAGTGAATGTGTGCCTGCTGAAATTGGGACGTGTCGTCTTCGGTGATCCCTTGGCCTGCGGCGAGGCTTGTGCAAGGGGAAAGGGGGAGAGATCGCCCTTAGGTCGGGACTTCTTTACGGAGAGTCGGCCTCCCGTTTATCATCGGGTCGCGGGTTCGAACCCGTGCGGACTCCCGTCTACCTTAACTGTATCTACCGGGTGCCCCTTTCCCCAGTGTGGGGATTTATCCCGGCTTCGTCGTGGGGGAGAGGTTGCTGAGCATCGACGTCCATGTAAGTAACGACCGGGGTAATTTTCCGGGATAATTCTGTCTTTATTTTAACGCTCGGCCGGGTAACCGAATAGCGGGGGCCCGGTTTTATAATATTAGTGTGGCCGGTAGGGGAGAGAGGAGAGGCCAAAACGAGCTCGACGTTTATTGTGCGTGTGTGTAGGCCCCGGTCGGAATTGGTGTGTGTGAGTGTGCGCGCGAGAGTAATTGTCTCGCGACATTTCGCGCGTATTGTACATATCTTGTTTTCTGATTTTTGTCCCGTGTTCCTTGCGAAGGAGGGGAATTATTAACGACCGGTAAAATAAATTCCCTGACGATAAATTTCTTGGCGCGCGTGATTGACACCTGACCCATCCCCTCTACCTTATCCACGAGGCTGCAGTTTGGCCGGACACTGCGTTCCCTTTTCTCATCCCGACAAGCCGATTTTCGGCTGGCGCCCTATATAAATTGTCGGGACGGGCGGAGGGGAGTTTTGTGACTCTCTCGGTCCTTTTTCCCCAGCTCCCTCGATTTTGCGGTCACAAATTTGGCGCCCAACGTGGGGCCGTGTCATTGCGCGCCGAAAATTTTATTTTACCTCGACGAAGTTAAATTTAAATTCATTTTCGATATTTCGTCTCCTTCGCAACCGTCTTTATCATATTCGTGTATAAGTCTGTTTTTTTTGTGTCAATGTCGTAGTCGTCCCTTTGTTTCCGTCGAATAGAAAAAGAAAAGTTTTCAGCGAGAGATCGAGCGAAATATTTTCGAGGCCTCGAGTATCGTGTGCTCGAGGTTCCTCGCGTCGCTAAGCCGAGTTTTTTTTCCTGCTCGGCCGGTGAGTCCAGCGCGAGCTCTTGCCGAGTGGCCCGACGCTCGCGCTCTACAGGTCCACCTTGTGTTTACGTTTTTTTTTGCGTTCGCATCTTCTAGATCCCGAGACTCGAGTAAGAATTCGACGACATCCCGAGTGTGATAATATTCGTCGATATTCCCGTCTAGCGGGTGTACCAAAAATTAGAAGACCGCGAAAATCCCGACGAGACGTTCCCGTTCTACAGGGTGTACAAAGCCCCGAGTGGGAAAGAAAATATGCCTGACACGTAAGCTTGACATTGGCTTGTTGCTTTATATACCTCGTTGGAATTTTCTTTTTTTTTATTTACTTATTTTTTTTGTGTCTCTGGGGTGACGATTCTTTTGATCTTATTATATTTTATTAAGCTTTTTTTTTTTTTTTTTTTTTTTTTTTTCTTTCCTCCTCTTTCTTCTTTCTTTTTTTTTATTTTTATTTTTATTTTTTTTTCTCTCATAATTAAACAGATTCCATTTTATTTTATTGACTTTTATATTCATTCATTTATTTATTTTATTTTATTTTATTTTTGTTTTTTTTTTTCTTTTCCCTTTTTCTTTTCTCTTTCTTTCCTTCTTTTATTTTCTTCCTTCCTTTTCCTCTTTTTGTTAATTCTCGCTTTCTTTTTGTGGTGAGGATAGATTACTAAATTTTTATTTTTATTCGTTGATTTATTTATTTAATCTATTTTATTTACGTTATTTATTTTACAACTCTATTTTGTTTGATTGATTGGTATTTAATTGTGAGTGTTATTCTGATATTCTATTTATTTGTTAGACACGTATTTATTTTATTTATTGTATTTATTTTATTTATTTCATTTAGTTTAATTATTTTATTATTTATTCGTCATCTTAGTTTTTATTCATTTTTTTTTAATTTATTTTCTTTTTCTTTTGAATTCTCTTTATTTTTGGACGTCACCCGCTTATTGACCACTTATTGATTCGTAAATTTTCCAATTTTACGATTTGACTATCGTTCGTTTACTTATTTATTTATTTATTTATTTATTGATTTATTTGTTTTATTTATTTTATTTATTTTACAACCCCATTTTATTTGATGGACCTGTATGTAATTGCGATTGTTTCTCGGATATTCTATTTATTTGCTAGGCACGTATTTATTTGATTTATCGTACTTATTTTATTTATTTCTTTAATTTTATTATTGATTCGTTACGTTCAATTTATTTGTTTATCTTTTTCATTTTTATTCTATGGTGTCCTATTCTAGTTTCCTTTTTATACTATTATTATTATTTTTATTTTTATTTTTCTTTTCCTTCTTCCCCTTCTTCTCTTTATTTTTAGACGTCATCCACTTTTATTGGATTCACGGCTGACTTGTAACTTTACAATTTTACGGCTTGACCCAATTTTTTTTTTTTTTTTTTATTATCTTATTTTATTTTATTTTTTTTTTATTTATTTATTTTTTGATTATTGTTATTATTTGATATTTGCTTCCCCCCCCCCAATTTGGCTGGTTGCCTAGGTTTACCGGTCTAATGTTTGACTATTGCTGTTTGGTTATTCATTTTATTTTTCTTTCTTTTTGGTTGTGTTTTTTTTTGTGCAATTTCGCGGCAGGCTTACCGCTTCTTCATTTCTCGTCCCATTATTATTATTATTTTTCTACCGCCCTGCACGCGGCTCGCTTAAAAGTAACTCGTACACCGCGGGTTGAGTAGCGACCCACCGCTTTTTGCTGCCGCTTTGCTATTAACAAATAGGTCGCTCGTTAGTCCCGTGGATATGGACGCGACCGGGGAACAGGTCGATCTCCCGCGCAGGGAGCGTCTCACGACAGACCGATTACGCTGCGAGCTTGAGCGGCGCGGGTTGCCCATTACGGGAACGCGCGATGAACTATTTGAACGATTGGATTATATCCTTCGCCGTCCTTTCAGTCCCGAATTGGACGATACCGGTTTTACCCGATTTCGGGATCGAGTAGTGCTGCCATTAACAGAAACGGATAGGATGGGAGCTCCTCTAGCGGATCGGGGATCCGAGGCTCGGATGAGCCGAACCTTAGAGGATCCCGTCATCACCACCCGCCGAGGTTCGAGTGTGACTTTCCCGCCAGTTGGCCGGGAGGCCACGTCGGGCTATCCGGCGCCCGGTCATTCGCCCTCGGGATATGCGAGACCCTCGGGATCGGTGACGATTCCGATCGAGGCCGACTCGGGGGCGCACTTCGGTTCCGTACCGGGGGGTTATACGGTGATTCCCCGGGCGGAAACTCGAGGACCTTGGTTGGACCGCCCGGCGACCCTTACGAGCTACGGGGCGGGGAGTACTATCCCACCCGAAACGGCGAGTCGCGAAATCCCGAATGTCGGCCGTTCACAGTTGGCGGATCCAGGGGATCCGTCTAACAGGTCGACCCCACTCGGAGAGAAAGGGTTCTCTCATAACCCCATGTTGCCAGCGCGGTCCGCTTACGAAATTTTACGTAAGTGGGACCTGAAATTCAACGGGAACCAGGGCGAAGACATTGAGGCCTTTATTGCCCAGGTTGAAGAACGTCGCGCGATGGTGGCCGTCTCGGACCACGACCTGATCAACTGCTTCCCGACCTTTTTGGGCGGAATCGCTACTTATTGGTTTCGCAATAAGAGACCTTCTATTCATACCTGGGGCGACTGTGTGTCGTCTCTCCGGGTTAGGTTCGGAGACCCCAACTTTCAGTTTACCTTGCGGGACCAGATTTCCCGTAGAGGTCAGGGAGAATTCGAGTCAGTGTCCAACTTTCTCACTTGCATGAGGGTCATGTTCGACCGCGTGGAGCCTAGGATGGGGGAAGAAGAGCAGCTCAATTACGCCCATCGGAACCTCCTACCTCGGCTCCGCATCCTTATCTTGCGCAGGGTAGTTCACACCTTGGACGATCTAGAGGAGATCGCATCGGAGCTCGAAAGGAGTCGGGAGATTGTTGAAGGGATGCCCATCCCACCGGAGAAGTTCGTCTTCCCGGACTTGGCTTATCGACCTCCGCGACCGAAAGGCCGCCCCATGGTCCAGTTCAACCAGGAGGTTATCCCGTCTCCCAGAGTTCCCGGTGGACCGACCGTTGCCGGATTACCGCGCGAACCCTCCCATGCCGGGAGACCGATGCGCTTGTCGGTGCAACCCCCTGGTACGGGCCCACGCTTCTGTCCCCCAAATGCACCCGGGCAACCGGCTGTATTGCCGAGTGTGGGGACTGGCCGCGGCGTAATGCCCCCCGGAGAAGTTTGCTGGAATTGCCGTGGGACGGGACACCGTTCAAAAGAATGTCGAGAGCCACGGCGGGTACATTGTTTCCGTTGTGGTAAACCGGAAGTGACCACGCGGCAGGCTCATGGCTGTCCGGGAAACTCCTCTTGGGGTCGCCGATGAGGGCCTGCGCGTCTCCCCAGATTTCTCCTTCGGCCCAAATAATATTCAGGCCTAAACATCGTCGGCCATTGACGGATTTTTGCAATTCCGCTGTGGATAGTCCCAGTAGGAGTATTTTATTGTTGATATTAGAAATACGGGGCCGTTCTCTCCCGGCTATGGTCGACAATGGCTCTACGCACACCTTCCTTGGTTCGGAAGGTGTTGTGTTGGCAGCCCAACTCGGCTTCGTTAGTAGGAAGGTACCCGGGCGGGAGAGCACCATTGCCAACGGGGACCGAATCAGTTGTGACGAAGAAGTAAACCTTCCCGTAAAATTGAAAGGTCGGAGTTGTGAGCTGATAGCGAGGGTGTTTCCCGAACTCCCGGTTCCCTTGCTATTGGGCCTAGATTCTCTGGAGAGGTTGGGACTGGTCGTGGACCACGGCCGCAGGGTATGGCATTTCTCTGAAATTTCAGAAGAGGAGTACACCTTTGAACCTGTGGAAGGTCCCGACGCGCTGGATCCATGCGCAGCGCTAATTGACTTATCGGAAATTCAAAAGGAGCAACTTGAGCGGTTTCTGTCTACCGAAATCCCACTTTTAAAACAAGCACCGGGAAGAACGTCTCTTGTGGAACACAAGATTGACGTCGGGGATAGCGCGCCGATAAAACAGCGTTACTATCCCGTGACTCCCGTAATTAGGGATGCCATTTACCAGGAGGTGGATCGAATGCTCCAGGAGGGGATAGTCGAAAGTTCCAAGAGCGATTGGAGCACGCCGATTGTCATGATTCGGAAGCCAAACCACACGTACCGTTTTTGTTTGGACTTCCGTCGCGTTAATAGCGTGACGAAAAAAGACGCGTACCCGCTCCCAATCATGGACAGTATCCTGGACAAGCTACGAGCCGCGAAATATATTTCGACGTTAGACTTAAGTCAGGCGTTCCACCAAATCCCGTTAGAGGCATCGTCACGAGCCATCACCGCCTTCACGGTCCCGGGTAAAGGGCTGTTTCAGTTCAGGCGAATGCCTTATGGCCTTACGAATGCCCCGGCCACCTTCCAGAGATTGCTGGACCGACTCATAGGCCCGGAAATGGAACCCCATGCTTTTGCCTACCTGGACGATATCATCGTGTTGACCGAGGCCTTTGACGATCACTTGATCTGGCTTAAGAATATCTTTGACCGAGTAAGAGGTGCGGGCCTCCTGATCAACCCCGAGAAGTGTGAATTTTGCTGCTCGGAGGTCAGGTATTTGGGATTTTTGATCAATCGGGAGGGTCTACAAGTAGACCCGGCCAAAATTGCGCCTATACGCGATTTTCCCGATCCCCAGAACCTTACTCAATTACGAAGGTTCATCGGCATGGCCTCCTGGTATCGTAGGTTCATTCCGCATTTCGCCACCATAGCTGAACCATTATCCCGGTTAACAAAGAAGCGTCAGCCGTGGATGTGGGGGCAGGAGCAACGAACCGCAATGGGACGCTTGAAGCTCAGTTTAACGACATCTCCAACCTTAGCGAGGCCGGACTTCGATAAGCCATTTGTCCTCCAAACTGACGCGTGTCTTTCCGGGTTGGGGTCGGTCCTTACGCAGTCAGATGGGGAGGCGGAACACCCGATCGCCTTTGCGAGCCGTTCCTTGCTGGATGCGGAGCGCAACTACTCCGTGACGGAGTTGGAATGCCTGGCTATCCTGTGGTCCATCCGAAAATTCAGAGGTTCCCTAGAGGGTTACCGGTTCACCGTTATAACGGACCACGGCAGTCTGCGTTGGTTGCAGTCTCTGAGGGACCCGACGGGGCGACTCGCCCGTTGGGCCCTACAGATGATGCAATACGACTTTGAAGTCGTCCATCGAAAAGGGGCTCTCCACCATGTCCCGGACGCCCTGTCGCGGATGTTCGAAAACCAGGAGCCGCCGACTCCCGAGGGAATAGCGTCAGACGACTTTCCGGAGGGTATGGTGATGCCGATTGTCGACGAACGGGCGGGTGGCCAATTAGGCCCGGAATCGCCCTTTCCGGGAGACCATTGGTATTCCAAATATTGGCTTGGGGTATCGGCCCGGGGTGAGAGGTTTCCCGATTGGAAAATAGTGGAAGGTCGACTGTATCTCCGTCGTAGGATCACTAGGTTACCGGAAGAGACTGAGTGGAAACTAGTCGTCCCACAACCCGACCGCCTCACGGTCCTGCGGGAGAGCCATGACTTACCACAGTCTGGGCACCTCGGGGTAGAAAAGACCTTTCTCCGGGTGGTAGCGACGTATTTTTGGCCTCATCTATACAAGGACGTAGCCCGCTACGTGGGTAGATGCGACAGGTGCCAACGTATCAAGGTCGTACAAGCTCCTCCTCCCGGATTAATGGGTCGTCGGGTAATAGAAGCTCCGTGGCTAGTAATAGCGGCCGATATCATGGGCCCTTTTCCGCCGAGTCGCTCCGGGTTTGCCTACGTGTTGGTCATCCAGGATTTATTCACCAAATGGGTTGAGTGCTGTCCTTTGCGAAGGGCAACGGGGAAAAAGATACGAGAAATGCTCGACGAGCTGGTCTTGTCCCGATGGGGCACCCCCGAAGTTCTCTTGACCGATAACGGGACTGAATTTGTTAACGGGAGTTTGAGGACATGGGCTGAGGACGTAGGGGTCTTTCACACCACTACTCCTCCGTATCACCCCCAGGCTAACCCCGTGGAACGGGTGAACCGGGTGCTCAAGACCATGGTCGTCGCCTCCCTTAACGACGATCATCGTGCCTGGGACGAACATCTCCAGGAATTCCGTTTTGCTTATAACACGGCGCACCATTCCGCGATCGGATGTAGTCCCGCCTTCTTGAATTTCGGTCGAACACCGCGACCTCACAATTTTTACCAGCGTCAAACTATGGAGGGACGCGAAATGATCCCTTTACCCCCGGATGAGTGGTCGACCCACATGCGACAGATGGAAGAACTCCGCGAAAGGGTCCGATACAACCTCGAAGAGGCATATCGGGAACAATCGGAGCGTTACAATAAACACCGTAACGTCGTATCCTATAAGGTAGGCGACGTTGTCCTTAGGAAATTACGCGTTCTCTCCTCATCGACGCAGTACGTGGCTGCGAAATTAGCACCGCGGTATCAGGGCCCATATGAGGTTAGTCGAGTCCTGTCTCCCGTGGTGTACGAGCTTACGGATCCCGAAGGAAATGTAATCTCGAAAGTTTCTATAGAAGACCTTAAACTGTATCGATCTCCCGATTCTCCTTTTAATGAACAGGCCGGAGTCCCGGAGGACCGTGTTGGAGTGGGTGGTGGGCCGGATCATGGTCCCGCTGCTCTCTGAGCCACCTCAGATCCGCCCTGACGGGGTTACCCCGAGTTGGGCGTTGGCCCGCAGGCTCTCGGCCGGGATGGCAGACCTCGCCGGCGCCTGCCGGGAGGACGGGATGGCGGACTGGATAGTGGATGCCATGGAGCATGTGGCGCGCTCCTGGATGGACCTGCTAGAGCAGGAGAGGAGCCAGCCATCCGAGCCGGTTGCCGTCGAAGCCGGGATACGGCTTATGGGACAAGCGGGCCAGGCCGCCCTCGCCGAGACGACTGAAGAGCCGGGGGAGAGCACCGACGCGCCGGTGGAGGCGCCCGAGGGGCTCGATAGCCCCGCGGCCGAACCGGAGGCGGAATTGGTTCCGGGGGACGCCGTCTCCACGGGTTCGGAAGGACGGGTGTCGACTCCGAGCCCTTCCCGCGCAGTGGAACCCACCAATCCCGCTCGAGGCCGGCCCAAGGAATGCTGGAACTGCGATGGCTGGGGCCACGTACGTTCCGAATGCCCGAAGCCCCGCCGTCGCGACCCCATCTGTTTTTCGTGCGGTCGCGTAGGGGTCACACTGAGCACGTGCCCAAGGTGCAGCGGATGGTGGAGGGCTGAGGGCGGGCGGGGCGCGCGTACCCGGGTCCCGGAAAACAAAAGGGGGGGCGGAAATTAGGTTCCCCGTGTCCGTCTATTTCTTTTTGTCATGTATGTCATTTTTCTTTGTACTATTTTTGGGTTCCCCCGCTTCCTCCTTCCTGGGATGTTGTACGGAGCGATGAGGTATGAGCCCCGAATAAATATATATAATCCCGGAAAGAATGGTTGGTGACACCCTTGGTTCTCCCTCCCCCTTCGTCATCCTGGAGGTATGGAGTTCCCGTGGGTATGGTCGTGGTATGGCGGATGAGACTCCCGCGAACTTCGACGACGCGAATCGGGTGTGTAGCAGATATGAACATCCTTATTTTGATTTGACCTGACCATAATGATGACTTGAGGGGGCACTACGGAATCAGGCGTGATGGAGGTCGTTGCCGCGTGGCGCGATTGACAGAATAGCCGGGCAGGGCTGAGATCTCGGCCGGGGCGGCCGATGTCTGGGGAGGGGGTGTTGTAACGTGTTTTTTTTTGGTAACCCTCCGCCGCTCGGCGAGGGCGTCCTCCGGCTCGGGGCCACCATCGCAGCCACGACGCGATTCCGTAGGGTCCTGAATAGCTGTATATTATTTACTAATCCCGTCTGTTTTCTCTTTATTTTTATTATGTAATGTAAACCCGATGTCGAGGTTTCTCCCGCGGGAGGAAGGATGCGCCGTCAAGAAAGGGAACATCCGAGGCAGCGGTAACGGCAAGGTAGAACGTTCACCCTGGGCTGAAGATCGGGAAAACGCAGGAGGCCCTTAAGCGGCCGAACTATCGGAGTGGCCAAGGTTCATGCGAAAATTCCAACGTTCGCGACTCCCACATTATCCGGAGGAAATAATTTATCGGGGCCGGATCCACGCGCAGATTTTTCGTCCCCCCCCCCTTGCGAGGTTTCTCTCAGCCCATGTAACACAGAGGATAAAAAGGGTTGCGGTTATTGTTCCTGCCAAGACCCGAGATCCGTGAGAGCTAGCGCGCGGATTTTATTCTTTCATTCCGGGAGTTACGAAATTCGAAATTCGCGCTGGGGTCGTAGGCGAACTCCCGAAAGAATTGGCACGAGACTGCCCTCTCGCGCGAAGCTAGAGAAAAAGACGAGGAGCGGGGAGGGGCAGGGGTACGCGTCTCGCACGCCGGCCGGCTTGCGAGATAGCTTCTCGCGAGGTACCGAGCCGGAAGGACGTGGGACGACCAACGCAAAAACGGCCAGTTGTTTTCCCCGGTGAGCTCAGCGATGCCCGTTGTAGCAAAACACGTAGATCTCTGACCGTGTGGTCGATCCTCGATCTCGGGTATCTTTTTCGTGGCCACGGCCTCTGTCGCGTTTCTGTAATTTTCGAGCCCCGTCGTACGTAGCTAGCGCGTATTGTCGGGAAATAGCGTCGTGGTTGCGCGCGGGAAGCTCAATTTCGTGTCGCGACGAGCTTCGGCTCGAATATTTCGTTAGTCTGTAAAAAGTGTGAGTGAATGTGTGCCTGCTGAAATTGGGACGTGTCGTCTTCGGTGATCCCTTGGCCTGCGGCGAGGCTTGTGCAAGGGGAAAGGGGGAGAGATCGCCCTTAGGTCGGGACTTCTTTACGGAGAGTCGGCCTCCCGTTTATCATCGGGTCGCGGGTTCGAACCCGTGCGGACTCCCGTCTACCTTAACTGTATCTACCGGGTGCCCCTTTCCCCAGTGTGGGGATTTATCCCGGCTTCGTCGTGGGGGAGAGGTTGCTGAGCATCGACGTCCATGTAAGTAACGACCGGGGTAATTTTCCGGGATAATTCTGTCTTTATTTTAACGCTCGGCCGGGTAACCGAATAGCGGGGGCCCGGTTTTATAATATTAGTGTGGCCGGTAGGGGAGAGAGGAGAGGCCAAAACGAGCTCGACGTTTATTGTGCGTGTGTGTAGGCCCCGGTCGGAATTGGTGTGTGTGAGTGTGCGCGCGAGAGTAATTGTCTCGCGACATTTCGCGCGTATTGTACATATCTTGTTTTCTGATTTTTGTCCCGTGTTCCTTGCGAAGGAGGGGAATTATTAACGACCGGTAAAATAAATTCCCTGACGATAAATTTCTTGGCGCGCGTGATTGACACCTGACCCATCCCCTCTACCTTATCCACGAGGCTGCAGTTTGGCCGGACACTGCGTTCCCTTTTCTCATCCCGACAAGCCGATTTTCGGCTGGCGCCCTATATAAATTGTCGGGACGGGCGGAGGGGAGTTTTGTGACTCTCTCGGTCCTTTTTCCCCAGCTCCCTCGATTTTGCGGTCACAATATATATATATATATATATATATATATATATATATATATATATATATATATATATATATATATTGTAACGGGTCGGAATTTGTTACAATAAATTTTATTTGTTCGGGACTCGATCAGGGAAGAAATTAATTTAAACTCTTTGTTTTGGGGGTATTTGATAATAAAATGACATTTATTCAATATTGTGATTCGATATAATACTAAAAGATTTTGGTGTTGTGTGTTGTTGTATTCCAAGGTATCGCCGGAATATATTTTGTGTGTTAATGTTTCGCTGGGGTGTCTTTTGTGTGTCGCTGGAGTGTATTTTGTGTGTCGCCGGAGTGTGTTTTGTGTGTCGCTGGAGTGTATTTTGTGTGTCGCCGGAGTGTGTTGGAGTGTATTTTGTGTGTTTTAGTGTCTCGCTGGAGGGTATTTTGTGTGTTTTAATATGTCGCTGCGCGGTCGGTAAAATATTTGAAATAGCGGGCTCGCCCAGATGGTAAGTGTGTTCGAGCGCGATTACTTTACTGTAGGTCGATGATTTCCCCTTCTCCTACACGTATTGGCGCTCGCGGCGTGCGTGAGTTACGGCGCGCTCTCGCCTATGGCGCGCGGAGTCACCGGGGCGCCTTTCCCTAGGCCGCGCGTGGCGCTGTCTGTCGCGGTCCACTCTCCCTAGCGGTATCGATCGCCGCGCGCTCAATCTCGATACGGCGCGCTTCCCCCTCTTTCCTACGGTCGCTCGTTGTGCGTGGTGCCGAGCGCGCTCTCGTGCTAACCGCGCTCCCTGAGTCCCCCCACTCTAGTGGGTCACGGCGCGGTGGATCGCGGCGCGCCTTCGACTTACGCGCTACGGCGTGCTCTCTCGTAATTACTCCCCGTGAGCGTAACCGATTATCGCGCGTCGATAATCGATTACTCTAACCGTGTTTGCCTCCGTCGGATGGCGCCACGTACCCGCTTATGCTGATATTCCCGCTAGTTACGTGTATTGTGTCGGTGTGGTGTTTGAATTTCGAGATGCCTTCTTGACCTTTGGGTTCTCCTGATAGTTTCGGGAGCCCTTGTAGGTATTTCGTGTTTTTACAGTTGTATGTGTGTGTGTGTGTGTTGTCGCCTGGTATTTCTGATACCTCCTTGCACTTTCTATTCCCCTAATACTAATTTTCTCTTTATCCTTTCGTAATTTATCCTTCCTTTGTCTAATCTTAATGTTTTTTAGTACTCTTTTTTTTTATTCTACTCCCAATTCTTATTTCCGTCTTTATTAATTAATAAAGAAAAAGTATGTTATAACTTTCTTTTTAAGTGTCTCAAGGTTCCCCCTCTCAGCTTTCCGCCCTGAAAAGAGGTACTTTGCTGAGCGGTACTTTTTTATCCACTTAAAAAGCCCGACTTTCTTACGACGACTTCCTTCTGATTTCGTTTTTTCAGTGTTTTCCCCCTCTCAGCTTTCCACCCTAAAAAGAGGTACTTTGCTAAGCGGTACTTACTGATCCACGAAGTAAAAAGAAGTGTCTTCCCTCTGACTTTCTTCCTCTTTTATACCCATTTTTGACTGTTTATTGTTCCCCTTCCCTTACGAATTACCCATCATTCCCTTTATTGTTAACTTTTTTTAAATCAACGACTTTTCCCCTTCCCTTATTTTACTTGTCTACTGTTTTTGTTTTATTTTCTGTTTTCTTTTTCTCTAATTTTTCTTCCACTTATTGTCTTGTGACCTTGAAGGTCGTACCTGCCCATTCGGCTTTTTATTATTCCTCCTCCCTTACTCCCCAAAGAGTCGGTTTATTTTGAATTTGTGGTGGGGGTATTGGTGTGAGACGGACCTGTACGTCTCATTGTCCCCCCTTTTTGATTCTTTTTCGGCTCGGATTGTCCTTGGGACCTCCGGACCGTAAAAGAATCAAAAAGCGAAAAAAAAAAAACACAAAACTCTTCCTACCTCTCCAACTGTTTTCCGCGCTTCTTCTTCGTTTACTGCTTTTTCCGTCGCGCTTATAATTATTTCCCTTTCTCTTATGTTCTATTTCGCTCGTATTTTTCAGTGGACCGCTGTCCTTCAGGGGTCGCTCGCAAATAATTTAAAAACCTACTGTGTCTGTTTTTGTGTATTTATTATTTTTACAGGGAGGCCAGGCTATTGTTGTCGTCGCTGTCTGTGTCCGGAGTCTCGTTGTTGTCGAGGCCCATCGACCTCCAAAATCTTTCTTCTTCTCCATCGTTTTCATCGTTTATAATTGTGTCGGCGTCTTCGTTGTCCTCGTCGTCGTCGTCGTTGTTGTCCTCCCAACTTGCTGCGTCGTCGTCGCCGTCCTCGTAGTGGCTCGTGGTTGTGGCGGCGTTGACCCAAGTGCCGAACTCAGTGTCGTCGTCCTCGGCCCCCACCCATCTCCGTAGCGTCTCCTGGTGGTAGTATGCGTCGCCGTGCCGACACCCCTTACTCACGATTTCGGGTTGATCGGGCTCCTCTGTTTTTCGGGCCATTTTTGATTCGACCAGCAGCTCCGTCAAACAGCGACCCTTATTTGGGCCCTCGTCCTCGAGATATAGCTCGACGAGGACGAGGTCCATTGCTGAAGGTTTGCCCCAGATAGATGCTGTCCAGGTGGTGTCCCGGGCAATCTCCCGTGTGTAGAAAATGTCCTCGTCCGTCCACTCTTCGTCGATGGGCACCAGGATTCCCTGTGTCGCTGGGATGGCCTGGTAAGGATGGATGAACGCCATTTCGGGGGCGGTGTAGCATTCCTCCATGTTGGCATACACCGTGCTCCCCCAGTTTCCCAGCCACACGACGAACTCCCCATCTTCTTTTTTCTTCACGACGGATGCCCGGTAAAATTCTTCGGCGTGTCGGTAGAGGATGGCCGCACCCGGAAATATTTCCTCCTCAAGGATACGGTGAATTCCGGGTTCGTTGGGGCTCATCCTCTGCCACATCCGAATAATCGTCGCCTCTCTTCCAGATTGCCCATTTAAGTGCAAAAATATTTCGTTCGGGTTGGTTATCCCGGATATGGTAACGCCTCTATATATCCCTTGTATATTCGATACGTCGCGGTTTTTGTACATTGTGCGTTCGGACTATCTGATTGTCGACTGATGAATTTTTCCTTCTGTTCCGATGTCCTTTACCCCCTCCTTCTAGTCTTCAAGCGATGTTCCGGGGTGCCATCCTTTAATGTTTTCATCCGTCACCTCGAAAAGTTCGAATTCGTCGCGTTTGTTTACCTCGCTTGTGCCGACTCGTTGTGCCTCGTTATGTAATTTTTCCTCAGTGATTTTTCGTTCCTCAGTATTTCTTTTATCCTTGTCCATTGGTTGGCCGATTCTGTTTCCTTTTTGAATTTCTGCTTGTTTCTGCCTTTGTCTTCTCCTTCTCGCCCATCGCCGCGCTCCCTCCTTTGGTAGGTTTTTACTGTTATCTTTCATGCTGTTGTTTGAATTTGCGGTTTTCCTGGTTCGCGGGCTCCCTTATATATCCCTTCCAGACTTTCGGCACAGGTTGTTCGATTCTTGAGATGGTCGTGCGTATTGCCTTTTTCTTTTCCGTCGTTTTCTCGAGTCGCCGTCAGATAGCGTTTTAACATGCTCGAGTGGAACTTTCATCTTTCCCTTTTCGTTTCTGGGTCTTCCAATAAAAAAGTGGCTTGTCCGACACATTTTTTTATTTTATATGGTCCCTCAAAAAGGGACATGAATTTTGCAATTTTTTGTTTTCCGGGATCCGACACGTTTAATGCGCGTACTAATACCAGCTCACCTTTTTCAAAGGTTGTGGTTGTATGTGTGGCATCGAATTTTTCCGCCCTTTTTTGTCCTTTTACCCGGATTCTTTCTCGGACTAATTCAATCTTTTTTTCATAGGTTAATGCTTCTGTTTGGTCCTGTTTTAGGGCGTGGACCCACTCTCGCCATGGCCGACGCGGTTTCTTCTTTGTTTGCAATTCTGTCGGTGTAAATTCCGTAGTTTCGTGTTGTGTTTCATTTATGCAGTCCTGTATTACTGGTATCCACCGATACCATCCGGAGTGTTTATCATCCAGGAATGTCCTGAAAAACCGACTTAATTCTCGATTGACTCTTTCCACAATGTTTCCTTGCGGGTGTCGTATGGAAGAAAATACTGCTTGTATGTTTTCTTCTTTCAGGCGTTCCAACCATACTTTGGACGTGAATTGAGTTCCGTGATCGAATTGGATTCGTTTCGGCTTTCCATACCTCGGGATGTAGTCTGTGAAGATTCGGTTGATGGTTGCCGCTGTGTTTGCTTTCTTCAATGGGTATAATTTTACGAACTTGGTAAAAGCGTCAATTGTCACCAGGATGTGTTGGACACCCCCGACCGATTTTGGCAGTGGTCCAAAAAAATCTATCGAGAGCAAGTCGTTTGGGCCTTCCGGTACAATCGTCTGCATTTTCGCGTAGTTTGTTTGTACTGCCACTTTTACCCTCTGACATTTATCACACGTTGCGATGATCTGCCGTACCCTTTTTGCTAACCG
Organism: Ophion ellenae; assembly: GCA_963210295.1. NCBI lineage: Eukaryota > Metazoa > Arthropoda > Insecta > Hymenoptera > Ichneumonidae > Ophion > Ophion ellenae. The sequence goes on from OY723395.1 coordinate 647,968, forward strand.
TGGACATGTGAAGTCCTCGGTGATCATGTGAAACATCTTTCGAGCTCCTTGGTGACCGTATAGTTCATGGCATTCCTTAATGAAATTATCGATTAGTACTTCTGGGATTATGATTTTCCACTGGCCATGCCTATCATATTTCTGGAGACATTCCTCGAGGATTCTGTATTTCTGCTCTTCCTCTTGTGTCTCATTTTTCTTACAATTTTCCCAAATTGTTTGTAGATTTTCCTGTTTTTCTTGAATTTGTCCAATTTTCTTGAACTGTTGCTTTATCTCTTCGGTTGGTTTTCTTGCGAGGATGGCAGTGAGAATGATTTTCCCGGGCTTGTGATGGTCTTCATTACCCGGGCCTATGTCTGGTCTGCTCAGTGCGTCGGCTACTTCATTTTTTTTCCCGGACAATGTTCTACTTCGATATCGTAGTCCTGGATTAATAGTGCCCACCTTAACATTCGGTCCCCCACAAAGCGACATGTTTTCATGAAGATCAGTGCTTTATGGTCCGTGATAATTTTTACTTTGGCCCCTAGTAAGTAGGTCCTGAATTTGCGCAGTGCCCAGACTATTGCGAGCATTTCCTTCTCCGTGGTTGTACATCCTATCTCTGCTCCCTTGAGTGTCCGACTTGCAAACGAAATTACCCCTACTTCGCCCTTGCTATTTGTTTGACTTAGTATAGCTCCGATCGCGTAATCGCTTGCGTCGGTGGTGAGGGTGTACCCTAGGGTTGCGTCAGCGTGTTTCAGCATTACAGTTTCGATGAAGAGTTGCTTGATTCGTGCGAAGGTTTTTTCCTCTTCTTCTCCCCACTTCCATTCTTGTCCTTTTTTTAGCAGGCCTAGAAGCGGTACAGTTTCCTTCGCATGTCTTTCGGTGAATTTACTGTAGAAATTTATCAATCCTAGGAATCCTCGCAATTGTTTGATATTCCTTGGCCGTGGGTATTCCTGTATTGATTTAATTTTCTCAGGCTGTGGTTTTATTCCCGATGTGGTCAACACGTGTCCCAAGAAAGCGACTTCTTGCCGGAAGAATCGAGATTTTTGGAGGTTCAATGTCATGTTGTTTTTACTAATTCTCTCGAACAATTGTTGCAGATGTGCCACATGCTGCTCGTCATTTTTCGACAAACATAACAAGTCGTCGACAAAGTTGACGATTGAGTTGCCCAGATCCTGTAACACGACGTCCAGTCCTCTGATTAAGCTCGCCGTGCTTGTCTTAAGTCCGAAGGGTGTTACCGTAAATTGGTAGCATTTCCCCTCGTGCTGGAATGCCGTGTATTGTCGTGATTCGACTGCTAATGGGATCTGCCAAAAACTGCTAGTTAAGTCTAGGCTAGACATGACCTGGGCTCCTCCGCATCGTTGAAAAATCTCCTCGGTGGGTGGTGCCGTATCATGGTCTTCAATGAGGTAGGCATTTAATTGCCGTGCATCTAAACAGAGTCGAATCGATCCATCCTTTTTTACTACGGTAACCAGTGGGTTGATGAAGCGACTTTTTGCTCGTTCGATGACGCCATGTTCCATCATCCTTTGAATCTCCTTTTGCACCTTTTCCCGGTATTGAATTGGTACGGGATATGAGCAATGCATATATGGCTCCGGATCCTTGAGTGACAGATGATGAGTGTAGGCATGCATCCTGCCTGGTCTTCGGCTGAAGATGTGTTGGTATTGTCTGATCAGGGCTTCAAATGCAGCCCTGACATGTTCCTTTAGATTTGGACATTCCTGCAGCTTTTGTCCTATTTCTTGTTCCGTAATTTCGTCAGATGTTCCTTCCTCTATTACGGCAATCTGGATCGGTGACTCCTCCGTTGTTTGTTTGCGTTGCCAGATCCATCTTCCCTCTTCGAGTTCCGCCACTATTTCATCCCTGATTCTGATCACGCCTTGATTTGCGTCTACCTCTACTTGTAGTTCAAATAGTCCATCTATACCTAAAATAGCGTTCCGTCCCATTTTCGGTATGATCAGCATTTGAAGACTTCCTCGCGATTGGTAAAGCTCGGCCTCTACCATTATTTGCTGCTTAATTCTCCCGGATTTGCCTCCAAATGCTCCAATAGCCTCTGTGCTTGTTACAGGTATTCTCGGACTATTTTTGAAGCTTTCTTGATGGTGTAGGAAGAAGTCCTCCGATAAGCATGAAACTTCACTTCCGCTATCGATCAGGATTTCTACGCTGATTCCCTCTATTTTGATTGGCAGCATTGGACATCTTGGGTATATTCTTTTGACGACGCTCCCCTTTCCTGTCTCGTCTATCAGGAAGTCCCTTGGATGCTCGTACACGTTCGTTTTGAGTACTAAAGGCTTTTTCTCTTTATTTTCTGATTTCTCCCTGGAGCTGCCGCTAGTTTCTACTTCTTCGAGTCGGTAACATTTGCTCGCCCATTCCCGGACTTCAGCTGCTTTCTCCCCATTTTCTCTCACCTCGATTTTCTTTCTGGGGACCGTCAGCATCCCCAATTGAATCGTTTGTTGATTTATTGGCTCTTCCGTCCCGTTTGGACTGTTTCGTCTCTTTCTTGACCTTTCCTTCTTCTTCAGGTTTCTTTTCATCCGCTGCCGTGCTTCTTCCATGGCTTCCTGAGTTTCTTCGTCGTCTGTTGCGCCTCGTTATGTTTCATTTCCCTTGGAAATTGCCATCGATTCGGGCGCAACGATTAACAGTTTCCCTGGTTCTGTTGTTGTCTGGTGGGCTGCCCGATGGCTGTTGGCGGTACTTGTGACTCTGCTTGACCTTTGGTTGGCATGTTCATGCCCGCTGGTCCCCCGGACTGACTCGGATTCCATGGTGCTGCTGCTGGGTTCAAAGGGGGTCTTATATTTCCGTATCCGTGCTGCATCCACGGTCCTCGCGTCGCGTTAGCTGCACCATATTCTCCACCCCTTGGCTGTGGACCTTGGAATGGTGGTGGTGGCCCTGAATATCTGGGATATTCCGGTCTCCATTGCGGGTTTGGTCCCGTTGGGCGGGGTCCTCCGAATGTTCCAAACCTTTGGTTTTTCCACGGGTTGTTTGGCTGCCAGTTTGGATTGCTGGTCTCATGCCACCGTGGAAGAGATCTTCTAGCATTCAGGGGTCCTGCTCCGTCCATACTTTCCAATAGTTCGAGGAAAGTATCGATGTTTTTGATGCCACTGACCCGTACTGCCATTCTGACTGCTTCGTCGAAGTGGTTTGCCAATTTCCTGATGATTTGCTCCTCTGTCGGACCTTGGCTTAAGTCTTTTGCGTTGCCAAAAATTTGGGTGGCATATTCGGTCCGGGTCATTCGATGCCCGTCCCACTCATATGCTCCAAATTCGAGATTTCTCCGTACTTTGTCCTAAATCTCTTGACTCCAATAACGGGCTTGGAATTTTTCTTCGAATTCTTCAATTGACTGGACCCTTTCTTCCACGATTTTCCACCAATCCTTGGCGGTATCTCTGAGTGACTGGCTGATGATATAATGAAGGTCGGTGTTTCCCGTAATTCGCCAGAATTCCCTGAAGTCCTTCACAAACCGCATTGGTCGTTCTCTTCCATCGCCGTTGTAAGTTGGCGGTTTTTGTTTTGCTGCGTATGCCTGACTGACATCGAGCCCTGCCGTCCACGTTGTGTTACCTCTGGAGACTGAATTTTGGGCCTGAATATTCTTCTCACATGCCGTAATTCGCTTAGAATGATCTGTAACTACTTCTCCCACCTCCTTCGATGAATGAAGAAGCTGGGATATCGTCCTTCTAATGGCCTCTACTCGGGTATCAAAATCTTCGATTTTCTCATTATTTTCTTTTTGCGTTTCTTCATGACTTTGCTCGATCATTTTCTGAGCAATCACGATTTTCCGTTCCGTGCGTTCCTCAATTTTATTCATATCGTTTGCCATCTTTTTTGTAATTTCTTCGTTCAACTGACGGATCCGTACGATGCAGTGGTCGTCTTGTTGCTTAATTTCCGCCTGCGTGGTGAGGCGTTCCCTCCGTTGCTCGTTGCGTATGCTGTTCATGGCTTTGATGAGAGCCAGAGTGGTTTCGCTGTGCTCCGTTTCGCTGTC
>OY723395.1:657024-734524 GCA_963210295.1 Ophion ellenae
ATTATCGAGCAATCGTTTGTACCAGTTCGTATCGACAAGTATATCGTTTGTACCACCGAGAAATCGTTTGTACCCCCTCGTACTGACGAGTATATCGTTTGTACCAACGAGAAAACGTTTATACGCGTCTCTACTATCGAGCAATCGTTTGTACCAGTTCGTATCGACGAGTATATCGTTTGTACCACCGAGAAATGGTTTGTACCCGTTTGTGTCGACAAGTATATAATTTGTACCACCGAGAAATCGTTTGTTCCCGTCTGTACTATCGACCAATCGCTTGTACCCGTTCGTGTCGACGAGTATATCGTTTGTACCACCGAGAAAACGTTTGTACCCGTCTGTACTATGGATCAATCGTTTGTACCCGTTCGTATTGACAAGTATATCGTTCGTACCGCCGAGAAATCGATTGTACCCGTCTGTACTATCGAGCAATCGTATGTACCCGTTCGTATCGACGAGTATATCGTTTGTACCATCGAGAAAATATTTGGACCCGTCTCTACTATCGAGCAATCGTCTGTACCCATTCATGCTGACGAGTATATCGTTTGTACCACCGAGAAAACGTTTGTACCCGTCTGTACTATCAAGCAATCCTTTGTACCCTCCTGTAATATCAAGCAATCGTCACCCTCTCGTTCTGACGAGTATATCGTTTGTACCGCCGAGAAAAAGTTCGTACCCGTCTGTACTATCGTGCAATCGTTTGTACCCAATTATACTCACAAGTATATCGTTTGTACCATCGAGAAAACGTTTGTACCCGTCTGTACTATCGAGCAATCGTTTGTACCCGTCTGTAATATCAAGCAATCGTTTGTTCCCCCGAACTGGTACAAACGAGTATATCATTTGTACCACCGAGAAAACCTTTGTACCCGTCTGTACTATCGAGCAATCGTTTGTTCCAGTCCGTATCGACGAGTAGATCATTTGTACCAACGAGAAAACGTGTATACCCTTCTGAACTATCGAGCAATCGTTTGTACCCGTCTGTAATATCAAGCAATCGTTTGTACCCCCTCGTACTGACGAGTATATCGTTTGTACAGCCGATAAATCGTTCGTACGCGTCTGTACTATAGAGCAATCGTTTGTACCAGTTCGTATCGACAAGTATATCGTTTGTACCACCGAGACATCGTTTGTAGCCGTTCGTACTATCGAGCAATCGTTTGTACCCATTCCTACTGACGAGTATATCGTTTGTACCAACGAGGAAACATTTGTACCCGTCTGAACTATCGAGCAATCGTTTGTACCCGTCTGTAATATGAAGCAATCGTTTGTACCCCCTAGTACCGACGAGTATATTGTTTGTACCACCGAGAAAACGTTTGAACCCGTCTCTACTATCGAGTAATCGCTTGTACCCGTTCGTATCGACGAGTATATTGTTTGTACCACCGAGAAAACGTTTGTACCCGTCTGTACTATCGAGCAATCGTTTGTACCCGTTCGTATTGACAAGTATATCGTTCGTACCGCCGAGAAATCGTTTGTACCCGTCTGTACTATCAAGCAATCCTTTGTACCCTCCTGTAATATCAAGTAATCGTTTGCCCCCTCTCGTTCTGACGAGTATATCGTTTGTACCGCCGAGAAAAGGTTCGTACCCGTCTGTACTATCGTGCAATCGTTTGTACCCGATTATACTCACGAGTATATCGTTTGTACCATCGAGAAAACGTTTGTACCCGTCTGTACTATCGAGCAATCGTTTGTACCCGTCTGTAATATCAAGCAATCGTTTGTTCCCCCGAACTGGTACAAACGAGTATATCATTTGTACCACCGAGAAAACCTTTGTACCCGTCTGTACTATCGAGCAATCGTTTGTTCCAGTCCGTATCGACGAGTAGATCATTTGTACCAACGAGAAAACGTGTATACCTTTCTGAACTATCGAGCAATCGTTTGTACCCGTCTGTAATATCAAGCACTCGTTTGTACCCCCTCGTACTGACGAGTATATCGTTTGTACCACCGATAAATCGTTCGTACGCGTCTGTACTATAGAGCAATCGTTTGTACCAGTTCGTATCGACAAGTATATCGTTTGTACCACCGAGACATCGTTTGTAGCCGTTCGTACTATCGAGCAATCGTTTGTACCCATTCCTACTGACGAGTATATCGTTTGTACCAACGAGGAAACATTTGTACCCGTCTGAACTATCGAGCAATCGTTTGTACCCGTCTGTAATATCAAGCAATCGTTTGTACCCCCTAGTACTGACGAGTATATCGTTTGTACCACCGAGAAAAGTTTGTACCCGTCTCTACTATCGAGCAATTGTTTGTACCAGTTAGTATCGACGAGTATATCGTTTGTACCACCGAGAAATCGTTGGTACCCGTCTGTACCATCGAACAATTGTTTGTACCCATTCGTATCGACGAGTATATCGTTTCTACCAACCAGAAAACGGCAATACTCGTCTCTACTATCGAGCAATCGTTTGTACCCGTTGGTATCGACGAGTATGTCATTTTTAATACCGAGAAAACGTTTGTTCTCGTCTGTCCTATCGAGCAATCGTTTGTACCCGTTCGTATCGACAAGTACATCGTTTGTACCGCCGAGAAATCGTTTGTACCCGTCTTTAATATCGCGCAATCGTGTGGACCCGTTCGTATCGACGAGTATATAGTTTTTACCACCGAGAAAACGTTTGTACCCGTCTGTACTATCGATCAATCGTTTGTACCCGTTCGTATCGACAAGTCCATCGTTTGTACCGCCGAGAAATCGTTTGTACCCGTCTGTACTATCGAGCAATCGTTTGTACCCGTTCGTATCGACAAGTATATCGTTTGTACCGCCGAGAAATTATTTCTACCCGTCTGTACTATCGAGCAATCGTTTGTACCCGTTCGTATCGACGACTATATCGTTTGTACCACCGAGAAAACTTTTGTACCCGTCTGTACTATCGAGCAATCGTTTGTACCCATCCGTATCGACGAGCATATCGTGTGTACTCATTCGTACTGACGAGCATATCGTTTGTACCAACGAAAAAGCGTTTGTACTCGTCTGTACTATCGAGTAATCGTTTGTACCAATTTGTTCTGACGAGTATATCGTTTGTACCAACGAGAAAACGTTTCTATCCGTATATACTATCGAGCAATCGTTTGTACCCGTCTGTAATATCAAGCAATCGTTTGTACCCCCTCGTTTTGACGAGTATATCGTTTGTACCAACGAAAACGCGTTTGTACTCGTTTGTACTACCGAGTAATCGTTTGTACCAATTTGTTCTGACGAGTATATCGTTTGTACCAACGATAAAACGTTTCTATCCATATATACTATCGAGCAATCGTTTGTACCCGTCTGTAATATCAATCAATCGTTTGTACCCCCTCGTTTTGACGAGTATTTCGTTTGTACCACGGAGAAACCGTTTGTACCCATCTGTACTATCGAGCAATCGTTTGCACCAGTTCGTATCGACGACTATATCGTTTGTTCGAACGAGAAAACGTTTGTACCCGTCTGTACTATCGAGCCATCGTTTGTACCAGTTCGTATCGACGAGTCTATCGTTTGTACCAACGAGAAAACGTTTGTACCCGTCTGTACTATCGAGCAATCGTTTGTACCCCTTTTTGTAATATTAAGCAATCGTTTGTACCCCCTTGTACTGACGAGTATATCGTTTGTACCACCGAGAAAACGTTCGTACCCGTCATGTACTAGCGTGCAATCATTTGTACTCGTTTATACTGAAGAGTAAATCGTTTGTACCATCGAGAAAATGTTTGTACCCGTCTGTACTATCAAGCAATCGTTTGTATCCGTCTGTAATATGAAGGAATCGTTTGTACCCCCTCGTACTGATGAGTATATCGTTTATACAATCGAGAAAACGTTTGTACCCGTCTGTACAATAGAGCAATCGTTTGTACCCGTCTGTAATATCAAGCAATCGTCTGTACCCTCTCGTACTTACGAGTATATCGTTTGTACCAACGAGAAAACGTTTGTAGCCGTCTCTACTATCGAGCAATCGTTTGTACCAGTTCGTATCGACGAGTATATCGTTTGTACCACCGAGAAATCGTTTGTACCCGTCTGTACTATCGAGGAATCGTTTGTACTCATTCGTATCGACGAGTATATCAGTTGTACCCACGAGAAAACGTTTATATTCGTCTGTGCTATCGAGCAATCGTTTGTACCCGTTGGTATCGACGAGTATGTCATTTGTAACACCGAGAAAACATTTGTACCCGTCTGTACCATCGAGCAATCGTTTGTACCCGTTCGTGTCGAAAAGTATATCATTTGTACCACCGAGATATCGTTTGTACCCGTCCGTACTATCGACCAATCACTTGTACCCGTTCGTATCGACGAGTATATCGTTTGTACCACCGAGAAACCGTTTGTACCCATCTGTACTATCGAGCCATCGCTTGTACCCGTTCGGATTGACAAGTATATCGTTTGTACCGCCGAGAATTCGTTTCTACCCGTCTGTACTACTGAGCAATCGTTTGTACCCGTTCGTATTGACAAGTATATCGTTAGTACCGCCGAGAAATCGATTGTACCCGTCTGTACTATCGAGCACTCGTTTGTACCAGCTCGTATCGACGAGTATATCGTTTGTACCACCGAGAAAATGTTTGTACCCGTCTGTACTATCGAGCAGTCGTCTCTACCCATCCATACTGACGAGTATATCGTTTGTACCACCGAGAAAACGTTTGTACCCGTCTGTACCATCAAGCAATCCTTTGTACCCGTCTGTAATATCATGCAATCATTTGTACCCCCTCGTACTGACGAGTATATCGTTTTTACCGCCGAGAAAAGGTTCGTACCCGTCTGTACTATCGTGCAATCGTTTGTACCCGTTTATACAGACGAGTATATCGTTTGTACCACCGAGAAAACCTTTGTACGCGTCTCTACTATCGAGCAATCGTTTGTACCAGTTCGGATCGATGAGTATATCGTTTGTACCAACGAGAAAACGTTTGGACCCGTTTGTACTATCGAGCAATCATTTGTACCCATTCGTATCGTCGAGCATATCGTTTGTACCACCGAGAAAACGTATGTACCCGTCTGTACTATCGACCATTCGTTTGTACCCATTCGTACTGACGAGTATATCGTTTGTACCAACGAGAAAACGTTTGTACCCGTTTGTACTATCGAGCAATCTTTTGTACCCATTCGTACTGACGAGTATATCGTTTGTACCGACGAGAAAACGTTTGAACCCATATGTACTATCGAGCAATCGTTCGTACCCATCTGTAATATTAATCAGTCGTTTGTACCCCCTCGTTCTGACGTGTAAATCGTTTGTACCTCGGAGAAACCGTTTGTACCCGTCTGTACTATCGAGCAATCGTTCGTACCAGTTCGTATCGACGAGTATATCGTTTGCACCAACGAGAAAACGTTTGTACCCGTCTGTACTATCGAGCAATCGTTTGTACCAGTCCGTATCGACGAGTATATCGTTTGTACCAACGAGAAAACCTTTGTTCCCTTCTGAACTATCGAGCAATCGTTTGTACCCGTCTGTAATATCAAGCAATCGTTTGTACCCCCTCGTACTGACGAGTATATCGTTTGTACTACCGATAAATCGTTCGTACCTGTCTGTACTATAGAGCAATCGTTTGTACCAGTTCGTATCGACAAGTATATCGTTGGTACCACCGAGACATCGTTTGTACCCGTTCGTACTATCGAGCAATCGTTTGTACGCGTCTGTAATATCAAGCAATCGTTTGTACCCCCTCGTACTGACAAGTATATCATTTGTACCACCGAGAAAACGTTTGTACCCGTCTCTACTATCGAGCAATCTTTTGTACCAGTTCGTATCGATGAGTATATCGTATGTACCACCGAGAAATCCTTGGTACCCGTCTGTACTATCGAAGAATTGTTTGTACCCATTCGTATCGACGAGTATATCGTTTGTACCAACGAGAAAACGTTATTACTCGTCTCTACTATCGAGCAATCGTTTGTACCCGTTGGCATCGACGAGTATGTCATTTTTACCTCCGAGAAAACGTGTGTACCCGTCTGTACTATCGAGCAATCGTTTGTACCCGGTCGTATCGACAAGTATATCGTTTGTACCGCCGAGAAATCGATTGTACCCGTCTGTACTATCGAGCAATCCTTTGTACCCGATCGTATCGACGAGTATATCGTTTGTACCACCGAGAAAATGTTTGTACCCGTCTGTACTATCGAGCAATCGTCTGTACCCATTCATACTGACGAGTATATCGTTTGTACCACCGAGAAAACGTTTGTACCCGTCTGTACTATCAAGCAATCCTTTGGACCCGTCTGTAATATCATGCAATCATTTGTACCCCCTCGTACTGACGAGTATATTGTTTGTACCGCCGAGAAAAGGTTCGTACCCGTCTGTACTATCGTGCAATCGTTTGTACCCGTTTATACTGACGAGTATATCGTTTGTACTATCGAGAAAACGTTTGTACCCGTCTGTACTATCGAGCAATCGTTTGTACCCGTCTGTAATATTAAGCAATCGTTTGTTCCCCCGAACTGGTACAAACGAGTATATCGTTTGTTCCACCGAGAAAACCTTTGTACCCGTCTCTACTATCGAGCTATCGTTTGTGCCAGTTCGGATCGACGAGTATATCGTTTGTACCAACGAGAAAACGTTTGTACCCGTTTGTACTATCGAGCAATCATTTGTACCCATTCGTATCGACGAGCATATCGTTTGTACCACCGAGAAAACGTATGTACCCGTCTGTACTATCGAGCATTCGTTTGTACCCATTCGTACTGACGAGTATATCGTTTGTACCAACGAGAAAACGTTTGTACCCGTCTGTACTATCGAGCAATCGTTTGTACCCATTCGTACTTACGAGTATATCGTTTGTACCGACGAGAAAACGTTTGTACCTATATGTACTATCGAGCAATCGTTCGTACCCATCTGTAATATCAATCAGTCGTTTGTACCCCCTCGTTCTGACGTGTATATCGTTTGTACCTCGGAGAAACCGATTGTACCCGTCTGTACTATCGAGCAATCGTTTGTACCAGTTCGTATCGACGGGTATATCGTTTGCACCAACAAGAAAACGTTTGTACCCGTCTGTACTATCGAGCAATCGTTTGTACTTGTCCGTATCGACGAGTATATCGTTTGTACCAACGAGAAAACGTGTACACCCTTCTGAACTATCGAGCAATCGTTTGTACCCGTCTGTAATATCAAGCAATCGTTTGTACCGCCTCGTACTGCCGAGTATATCATTTGTACCACCGATAAATCGTTCGTACCCGTCTGTACTATAGAGCAACCGTTTGTACCAGTTCGTATCGACAAGTATATCGTTTGTACCACCGAGACATCGTTTGTACCCGTTCGTACTATCGAGCAATCGTTTGTACCCGTCTGTAATATCAAGCAATCGTTTGTACCCCCTCGTACTGACGAGTATATCGTTTGTACCACCGAGAAAACGTTTGTACCCGTCTCTTCTATCGAGCAATCGTTTGTACCCGTTGGTATCGACGAGTATGTCATTTTTACCACCGAGAAAACGTTTGTACCCGTCTGTACTTTCAAGCAATCTTTTGTACCCGTTCGTATCGACAAGTTCATCGTTTGTACCGCCGAGAAATCGTTTGTACCCGTCTTTACTATCGAGCAATCGTTTGTACCCGTTCGTATCGACGAGTATATAGTTTTTACCACCGACAAAACGTTTGTACCCGTCTGTACTATCGATCAATCGTTTGTATCCGTTCGTATCGACGAGTATATCGTTTGTACCACCGAGAAAACGTTGGTACCCGTCTGTCCTATCGAGCAATCCTTTGTACCCATCCGTATCGACGAGCATATCGTTTGTACTCATTCGTACTGACGAGTATATCGTTTGTACCAACGAGAAAGCGTTTGTACTCGTCTGTACTATCGAGTAATCGTTTGTACCAATTCGTTCTGACGAGTATATCGTTTATATCGACGAGAAAATGTTTGTATCCGTATATACTATCGAGCAATCGTTTGTACCCGTCTGTAATATCAAGCAATCGTTTGTACCCCCTCGTTTTGACGAGGCTATCGTTTGTACCATGGAGAAACCGTTTGTACCCATCTGTACTCTCGAGCAATCCTTTGCACCAGTTCGTATCGACGAGTATATCGTTTGTACGAACGAGAAAACGTTTGTACCCCTCTGTACTATCGAGCCATCGTTTGTACCAGTTCGTATCGACGAGTCTATCGTTTGTACCAACGAGAAAACGTTTGTACCCGTCTGTACTATTGAGCAATCGATTGTACCCCTTTTCGTAACATCAAGCAATCGTTTGTACCCCCTTGTACTGACGAGTATATCGTTTCTACCACCGAGAAAACGTTTGTACCCGTCATGTACTGGCGTGCAATCATTTGTACCCGTTTATACTGACGAGTATATCGTTTGTACCATCGAGAAAATGTTTGTACCCGTCTGTACTATCAAGCAATCGTTTGTACCCGTCTGCAATATCAAGGAATCGTTTGTACCCCCTCGTACTGAGGAGTATATCGTTTGTACCACCGAGAAAACGTTTGTACCCGTCTGTACTATCACGCAATCGTTTGTACGAGTTCGTATCGACGAGTATATCGTTTGTACTAACGAGAAAACGTTTGTACCCGTGTGTACTATCTGGCAATCGTTCGTAGCCGTCTGTAATATCAATCAATCGCTCGTACTCCCTGGTACCGACGTATTGAACATTGAAAATGCTATGAGAAAAATCAGACATTTCGGCTCATCAAAGACAGCTGACCATCCATCCATCCATCCATCCATCCGTCCGTCCGTCAATCCATCCATCCATCCATCCATCCATCCATCCATCCATCCATCCATCCATCCATCCATCCATCCATCCATCCATCCATCCATCCATCCATCCATCCATCCATCCATCCATCCATCCATCCATCCATCCATCCATCCATCCATCCATCCATCCATCCATCCATCCATCCATCCATCCATCCATCCATCCATCCATCCATCCATCCATCCATCCATCCATCCATCCATCCATCCATCCATCCATCCATCCATCCATCCATCCATCCATCCATCCATCCATCCATCCATCCATCCATCCATCCATCCATCCATCCAACCATCCATCCATCCATCCATCCATCCATCCATCCATCCATCCATCCATCCATCCATCCATCCATCCATCCATCCATCCATCCATCCATCCATCCATCCGTCCGTCCGTCCGTCCGTCCGTCCATTTCATTCGTCATTTTTCAATAACTCACAGGCATTTATCGTGTCGCAGCTCCCCCCCCCCCCCCAACCACTCTACATTTAAAAAAAGCCTATGCTAAAAGTGAATGTTTCGTAGCAGCGATGCAAACTTTAGGCCCATATACTTCGAGAAAATGTTTCCGACCGTATTGCAGTTATAAATGTCGACTATGGTTGTGACTATAATGTGCGCTATATTCCTTCGAATTTTCGACGCCGAAGATACTCTGCTCAATTTTTATTGACCACGTACATTTTTCAATTCTTCAGGAATTGCGGATGAAAGTTTCGAATTGTTTTTTCATTGAACAGAAGTTTTCTTTTGGAGACGGCAATTCACCACTTCACCTAATTTTTGTTTCTTCAAATAACCAACATCTACATTACGCTTGCGATACTGAATATCTTATTCGTATCTTAAGACAACGTCAGAGACAAATAGACGGATTCATTAATGGCTTCTGGAGAGGTTTTTTAAAGAAGTAAAACGAATATATTTTTCGGATAGTTTTATCACTCTTAGCATATAAGTATCGAACAAACGCTTTATTGACGCCAAGCTTTTGAGCATTTTTTCGATGCTGCAATTTATCTATATTTTATTTCTGCGGCACAACGGGTTGTAGTCGAGATCTGAAAAAATTCTGCTGCACGTGATAAGTATTCGAGATCTTCGAGAGGTGCTTTTTCCAAGATCATATACATTTTGTTACCCTGGAACACATCCTTATACATCGCCTGCACCGCCGATCTACACAGTTGAGCAGATCATTGAAGCGGTCAAGGATCTGAATTTTTATCAGGTAGTTGAGAAAGACGAGTCTAAGCTGTATCCATTATCTGAACAAGTATGGGATGACGCACACGAAAAATTACCAAACATGAGTAAAAAAAAGTACATTTATCTGTACATCTCCACTAAGCGGAACGGAATTCATGAAAAACTCGTGAAGCACCATAATCTTCCGGGCAGCAATACTTCAAAAGCAGACCTAGACGGTAGTTGCCATTCTAACTGGTCGATGACTGAGTCGGAAAAGATTCCATTCCCTCCTCTGCGGACGACTATATACGTGTCGAAAAACGAGTACCCGAAAATAAAATCTATGTTTTCGTACAATAAACACGACAGACCAACATTGACGCCTGGTTGGACGGGTATACTTTATGCTCTTTTGTGGCAAGATATTCAACTCCCATGCCCATTCGCGTTCAAATATGCAAACGTCAACGACAAGCCCGGGGAATTTTTTTTGACAATACGCGGTGATTGTCGAGAATGCGGCAATGTTATACACGTATACATACCAACGACCGAGTTTTCAAGCACAGGTTTGGCGATAAACGTCTCCACTTTCGATACGAACGATGTTGTACATAAAAAAAAACGGTTTTTATCCGATACTGAACGATCGGCCGTTGTCAAAGAGTTGCAGGCAGACAGTACCTACGCCTGGCGAAGGAAGCGTGCAAACGAAACTATGCAGTTCGGTGACAGGGAGCCTGCACATCTGTATTCAGATCACGTCCTGAGAAAAGCGAAACAACTCGGAAATTATGCACAATTGGGTCTTGCCAACGTGTCCGATCCGATCGAATCTGTACTTAACTTGAAATATGAGGCTGAATTTGCTGGCTTCATAAAAGAAGCAATTGACAAGTTCTATGTATTTTACTGGAGTCCTAAACAGATTTATTTGTATAAGGAGAATGCTAAATGTAATAACAACGACGTTGGCGCTCTATCACTTGACGCAACGGGATCTCTGATAAGCCGAATAAAAAAACCAGATGGATCCAGCAGCCCTATATTTCTGTACCAAGCAGTTGTTCCATTCCACGGTACGATTCTACCTGTGTGTCAAATGGTTTCGGAAAAACATGACGCCAACATGATGACCTATTGGTTGCGAGAGTGGCTGCGCTGCGGTGTACCGCATCCCACAGAAGTGGTAACGGATTATTCATCGGCATTGCTAAATGCAGTTTGCTTAGCTTTTAACAACAGTTCGCTGAGCTACTACGTCGATAGCTGCATCCAAACGCTTCAGTCACCTGATGAAACTGCGCAACCACTTTGCATCATACGCATCGACATCGCACATATGATAACATTAGTGTGCCGGAGGAAGTGTTTCCAGGGCAAGCATTTCAGTGTGAAGGATTTTTTCGTAAGATGCATTGGAATTTTAACGAAATGTGCTGATATAAATAGTTTTCGGGCCGTATTCAGCGATGTATTAATAGTTGCTTTAACGGAGACAGAGTCCATCAATAGCAATGACCGGAACGGCAGTTCTGCAGCACAAACACGCCTCGTGAGAGTCATTAAAAGCGATGCTCATTGTTATCAATACGAGACTGATTTTACTGACCCTGAAGATGTCGACAGCAATGAGAATAGATTCGACGATTGCAACACCGCGTCAAAATTCATTCAAGATCTTGTTGCTGAATGTGAATCCCTTCTAATCAATGGAGAGCGACCAAATCCGTACCACTGTCCTGAATTTGCAAACAGTTTCATCAGAATAGCGAAACATTTCCCTCTCTGGACAGCTGTTATGTCGCAAGATAAATCGTCAGTAGCTACATCATCGTATAGTGAGAAGTATTTTCGAGAGATCAACCAGCTAATTTTTAAAGAAAAAAGAGCTATGCGAGCAGATACATTTTTGGTAGTACATATGCGATCACTCGCAGGGGCGACGAAAATTCTGCACGCTTTACATCAGGATAGAGGTGATAGATTTCAGACTCGACGCAAGATAAGGAAACTCGACGACGTCACGATCGACGATGAAAAATTCACGGAAGACGATAAAGTGGGCTCACAAAATGACAAGCAATTCATAAAGCATGCCGAGGAAGTCACCGAGGACAACTACGAGAACGAAATCACGGGGACCGAGGCCGGAGCGACGAGAGAGGATACGGAGATTCGTATGAAGAAATCGGTTGGGACCGAGCGAGACGCAAAAGACAGTCACGATCCTATGGTAGATATAAAAACATTGGAGGCTCTCGAAATAGTACACACGGAATTTGAAGGTGCGAGATCCGAGTTCGCAGGGACTAAAAGTTTCGAAGAATCGGGCCGAGCGTCATCATCACAACGAATCGTGAAAACGATGGTGACATCAGAAGTCAAAGACAACTGTAACGACACGACAAATTCTAAAAATAGTGATTGCCCAAATACGGATCTCAATGAGATTGAAACGTGGAAGGGTATGAATCAGGACCCAAAAAAACGTGGAAAATTTTTACGTCCATGCCCCGACATTCAGCATCAACATAATCGACCAAAATGTATAACCTATACTGTACCGTTATTAAAAAACGGATCGCTCCTCGGACCCGTTACAGTGAAAAATAGAAACATCATGGTTCGTAACACAGGTCCAATCGATTTAGTTTCGCAATCGATACTAGTCGCATATCGAGACTGGGCAAGTTATCAAGATCACGTCAGATGTACGCGAAAAACTTTCTTCGACTTTGTGAAACTGCTAGATACGTTGGGCTGCACGAAAAAGATTTATAAGGAGAGGGCGCTTATTATGATGGACATGAAAAACATCGATAGTGGGGTCCTCAACTGTATGATGAATATAAGCAACCTTATAAAGAATCATCTATTGGCAGATCAGACATCGTACACCATACATCACAAATGTAAGTCCTGTGAGCATGAATATGATGAGCAATCTGTCGTCGTCGAAGTCGATGTAAAGCCGTTCTATACTCATGGTGTGAACATTCTGCAGCAAGCCCTAAAACATCGTCTAGAAAGGAAGAATCAGTGCACTATTTGTCGATCAAGTGCCGTCGCTTCAACGATTACAACCGGTAACCTCATTATTGTCGACATCGAGTGCCTACAATGGACTCAGCTTGCGGCAAATCTCGGGTATCCCGATTGGTCGGCAACGTTGACGATAGGTCAAATGCCGGAAAAAATTGAAGTCGGAAACGTGACTTACACTATATTGTCCATAATAGAATACGTTGGTAACTCAGAATTGACTCGACACAACGATGTACCAATAGGACATTATATTGTTCATGTGCGTCGTATCACAGGTCGATGGGAAGTTCACAATGATCTTCTCAGTGATAACAAGCCATTGCTGGCCACGTCTCGTATGATACTCGATAAGAAAAAATTAGCTCTCGTTATGTACGTAAAAACGATATGAATATGAAACGGTTCCACGAGCAACTATGCCTAGTTCTTCTATCAGAAGCAAAATAGGTACACTTACAGGAAAAAGCAGAGACTTAAAAACTAAGAGAAAAACTGTTTTTCATTCTTGAAAAAAAATGTTATGAAAACAAAACAAGGAAGAAACTATAGATATTCAAGAAAAATATAAAAAACAAAAACCAAAAAAGAAACAAAAACAAAAAAATATTTTTAAAAAATAAATAAAAAAAAGAACAAGTTTTTTAATTGAATTCAGAAACATGAGTTCAATATAGTGTTAATAACAAATCGTGTTAATATTGTCCATGATAGGATACGTTGATAAATGAAAATTGACTCGTCACTACGATGTACAGTCGGAAGTATTAACAAAAGATTATGTCGCTCACGTGCGTCCTATAACAAGTCCGTGGGAACGTCTTGGATTATATTCGATAAGATAAAGTTAGCAATTGTATAACGTTAAAAAATATATAAATAAAACGGTTTCACCCGCACTGTGCCTAATTCTTCAATTAGAAGAAAAATAACTAAACTTACGGAACCAAAATGGAGAACTACAGATATTCAGAAAAATATAAAAAAAAGAACAAAAACAAAGAAAAAAAGAAACAAAACGAAAAAAATTAATCAAATGATATAATAAAAGGGTACAAAAAAATAACAAAAAAACCTCTACAATTACTACACCTTGACGACTGGTGTAGGGGCTTAAGTTCAAATATATCGAGTGAACCAATGTAGTATATAAAAATAAAAATGTTGACCATGATAGATATTTTATCGACTGTCTGAATCCAAAGAAAAGAAACTCTCAGCTGTGCAAAGACGTACAAGCGACCAGAAAGCGAGTCCCGGTTGCATTCCGATAAATGTCGTAACTTGTCCATTTAGAGAGATTATCGGAATCTGATGAACGTACTCTCTTTCTGATGGTTTTTACCCGCCCGTAGCTCTCGGTAATTCGTTTGTCAATCCAGGCTGTCGACTGACATCAATCTAAGCGAAAACATCATTGAGAATCTCGTTATATTTTAACCCGCTCATTTGGAGTCATATTCAAGAGCTGCAAACAGAGATCGCATGTAGAAAAATTGAAAGATTCCGTGACGACAATAAAAACTTGAGCTCACCTGGTGATTAAAAAGATAAAACTTAGAAAAACGTGACTATCGGAACGATTTGCGTAGCCGCGGCGTTTAAGAGAAACTGTAAAAATCTCAAAATCTACTAAATTTACGCAAAGCCTTTATTCCAGTTTATCGTTGTGTATAATAATTGATTGGGACTTATTTTTATTAAACGCTACTGCAATTCACCAATAATCCAGATACGCCCTCCTGATGCCCTCAAAAATACGATCCTCCGCTAAAGGAATAACTTGATAGACATGGCAATCACCAGGATGTTGAAGCAGTCGCTCGTCTATTTAGAGTAATAATCAAAATCTGGAACACTACTGGACATCGGGAACACTGATCCGAGCATGCGTACCTGTTTGTTTCGCTGCGTCTTTCGTTTGCATTTGAAAGAACAACTGGGCACGTCGATTGAAAATCTATTTGTGATCATATACCCGTTGGTACCAGCTAGTAAATCGTTCGTATCGGCGATTAAACGTTTGTACCCGTTCGTACCGACCAGTAAATCGTTTGTAACACCGAGCAATTGTTTGTACTCGTTCGTACCAACGAGTAAATCGTTTGTATCAGCGATTAATCGGTTGTACCCATTCGCGCTGGCGAGTATATCGTTTGTAGCGGCGTTTAATCGTTTGGACCCGTACGTAGAGACAATTAAATCGTTTGTACCACCGAGCAATCGTTTGTACGCGTTCGTACCAACGAGTAAATCGTTTGTACCAACGTTTGATCGATTGTACCGGCGTGAAATCGTTTGTATCCATTCGCATCTACAAGTACAGAAGTAATCGTTTGTACCGATCTGTACTATCGCGTACATCGTTTGTACCAGCCTTTAATCGGTTGCACCCGTTCGTGCCAACCAGTATATCATTTGTACCACGGAGCAAACGTTCGTACCCGTTCATATACACAAGTATATAATTTGTACCACCGTGCAATCGTTTGTACCCGTTCGAGCCACCGAGCAATCGTTTGTATCCGTTCGTACGAACGAGTAAATCGTTTGTACCGGCGTTTAATCGTTTATACTCGTTCGTATCAATAAGTATATCGTCTGTTTCCCGAGCCATTGTTTGTACCCATTCATTTCGATAATTGTATCGTTTGTACCACCGCGCAATCGTTTGTACCCATTCGTACTAACGAGTAAACGTTCGAACCCGCGATTAATCGTTTGTACCCATTCGTACTGGCGCGTATATCGCTTGTACCGGCGCGTAATCCTTCGTACCCGTTCGTACCAATGAGTATATCGATCGTTCCACTGAGCAATCGTTTGTACCCGTCTGTACCATCGAGCAATCGGTTGTACCCGTTGGTATCGACGAGTATGTCGTTTGTACCACCGAGAAATCGTTTCTACCCGTCGGTACTATCGAACAATCGTTTGTACGCGGTCGGACTGACGAGTATATCGTTTGTACCACTGAGAAAACGTATGTACCCATCTAGACTATCGAGCAACCGTTTCTACCCGGTCGTATCGACGAGCATATCATTTGTACTGCCGATTAATCGTTTGTACCGCTTACTTACTTACATACTCTACTACTCCGCTTACTGACATACTCTACGAAACTTACGCTCGGCGGGACAAACGATATGCTCCTGGGTACGAAGGAGTACAAATGATTGCTCGGTGGTACAAACGACATACTCGTCAGTATGGACCGAAAGACATGATTAAACGCTGGTACAAATGATTTACTCGTTGGTACAAACGGGTACAAACGATTGCTCGGTGACAGAGCCCCAAGCAAAGGATTTCTCGGCGGTACAAACGATCTGCTCGTCAGTACGAATGGGAACAAACGTTTCCTCAGTGGTACAAACGATATACTTGTCAGTACGAATGGGTAGAAACGATGCTCGATAGTACAGACGGGTACAAACGTTTTCTCGGTGGTACAAACGATATACTCGTCAGTCCGAGAAGGTACAAACGATTCCTTGATATTACAGAC
Source organism: Ophion ellenae (assembly GCA_963210295.1). Classification (NCBI taxonomy): domain Eukaryota; kingdom Metazoa; phylum Arthropoda; class Insecta; order Hymenoptera; family Ichneumonidae; genus Ophion; species Ophion ellenae. The sequence goes on from OY723395.1 coordinate 673,668, forward strand.
GGGTACAAACGATTGCTCGAAAGTCCAGACGGGTACAAACGTTTTCTCGTTGGTACAAACGATATACTCGTCAGTACGAATGGGGACAAACGATTGCTCGATAGTACAGACGGGTAGAAACGTTTTTTCGGTGGTACAAACTATATACTCGTCGATATCAAGGGGTACAAACGATTGCCCAATAGTACACACGGGTACAAACGATTTCTCGGTGGTAGAAACGATATACTTGTCGATGCGAACTGGTACAAACGATTGCTCGATAGTACAGACGGGCACAAACGTTTTATCGGTGGTACAAAGGATATACTCGTCAGTACAAGGGGGTACAAACGATTGCTTGATATTGCAGACCGGTACAAAAGAATGCTCGATAGCACAGACGGGTACAAACGTTTTCTCGTTGGTACAAACGATATACTCGTCAGTACGAATGGGTACAAACGATTGCTCAATAGTACAGATGGGTACAAACGTTTTCTCGGTGGTACAAACGATATACTCGTCGATACGAATGGGTACAAACGATTGCTCGATAGTAGAGACGGGTACAAATGATATACTTGTCGATACGAACGGGTACAAACGATTGCTCGATAGTACAGACGGGTACAAACCTTTTCTCGGTGGTACAAACTATATACTTGTCAATACGAACGGGTACAAAGGATTGCGCTATAGTACAAACGGGTACAAACGTTTTCTCGGTGGTACTCGTTGATACCAACGGGTTCAAACGATTGCTCGATAGTACAGACGAGTATAAACGTTTTCTCGTTGGTACAAACGATATACTCATCGATACGAATGAGTACAAATGATTCCTCGATAGTACAGACGGGTACAAACGTTTTCTCGTTGGTACAAACGATATACTCGTCACTACGAATGGGTACAAACGCGTGCTCGATAGTACAGACGGGTACAAACGTTTTCTCGGTGATGCAAACGATATACTCGTCAGTACGAGGGGGTACAAACGATTCCTCGATAGTACAGACGGGTACAAACGTTTTCTCGTTGGTACAAACGATATACTCGTCAGAACGAATGGGTACAAACGACTGCTCGATAGTACAGACGGGTACAAATGTTTTCTCGGTGGTACAAACGATATACTCATCGATACGAACGGATACAAACGATTGCTCGATAGTACAAACGGGTACAAACGATATACTTATGGGTACAAACGATTGCTCGATAGTACAGACGGGTACAAACGTTTTCTTGGTGGTACAAATGATATACTCGTCAGTACGAACGGGTACAAACGATTGCTTGATATTACAGACGAGTACAAACGATTTCTTGGTGGTACAAACGATATACTTGTCGATACAAACGGGTACAAACGATATACTCGTTGATACCAACGGGTACAAACGATTGATCGATAATACAGACGGGTACAAACGATTTCTCGGTGGTACAAACGATATACTCGTCGATACGAACGGGTACAAACGATTGCTCGATAGTACAGACGGGTACAAACGTTTTCTCGTTGGTACAAACGATATACTCGTCAGTGCGAATGGGTACAAATAATTGCTTGATAGTACAGACGGGTACAAACGTTTTCTCGTTGGTACAACCGATATACTCGTCAGTGCGAATGGGTACAAACAATTGCTCGATAGTACAGACGAGTACAAACGTTTTCTCGGTGGAACAAACGATATACTCGTCGATACGAACGGGTACAAACGATTATCCGATAGTACAGACGGGTACAAGCGATTTCTCGGTCGTACAAACGATTTACTCGTCGATACGAACTGGTACAAACGATTGCTCGATAGTACAGATGAGTACAAACGTTTTCTCGTTGGTACAAACGATATACTCGTCAGTACGAATGAGTACAAACGATTGCTCGATAGTACAGACGGGTACAAACGTTTTCTCCGTGGTACAAACGATATACTCGTCGATACGAACGGGTACAAACGATTGATCGGTAGTACAGACGGGTACAAACTATTTCTCGGCGGTACAAACGATATACTTATCGATACGAACGGGTACAAACGATTGCTCGATAGTACAGACGGGTACAAACGTTTTCTCGGTGGTACAAACGATATACTCGTCAGCACGAATGGGTACAAACGATTCCTCGATAGTACAGACGGGTAGAATCGATTTCTCGGTGGTACAAACGATATACTCGTCGATACAAAGTGGTACAAACGATTGCTCGATCGTACAGACGGGTACAAACGTTTTCTCAGTGGGACAAACGATGTAGTCGTCAGTACGAAGGGGTACAAACGATTGCTTGATATTACAGATGGGTACACACGATTGCTCGATAGTTCAGACGGGTACAAACGTTTTCTCCTTGGTACAAACGATATGCTCGTCAGAACGAATGGGTACAAACGATTGATGGATAGTACAGACGGGTACAAACGTTTTCTCGGTAGTACAAACGATAATCTCGTCAGTACAAACGGGTATAAAGGATTGCTCGATAGTACAGATGGGTACAAACGATTTATCGGGGGTATAAACGATATACTCGTCAGTACGAGGGAGTACAAACGAATGCTTGACATTACATACGGGTAAAAACGATTGCGCGATAGTACAGATGGGTACAAACGTTTTCTCGGTGGTACAAACGATATACTCGTCAGTACGATGGGGTACAAACGATTGCTTGATATTACAGACGGGTACAAACGATTGCTCGATAGTTCAGACGGGTACATACGTTTTCTCCTTGGTACAAACGATATACTCGTCAGTACGAATGGGTACAAACGATTGCTCGATAGTAGAGACGGGTACAAACGATATACTCATCAGTCCGAATGGGTACAAACGATTGCTTGATATTACAGACGGGTTCAAACAATTGTTCGATAGTACAGGCCGGTACAAACGCTTTCTCGTTGGTAAAAACGATATACTTGTCAGTACGAATGAGTACAAACGATTGCTCGATAGTACATACGGATACAAACGATATACTCGTCGATACGAACGGGTACACACGATTGCTCGATAGTACGGACGGGTACAAACGATTTCTCGGTGGTACAAACGATATACTCGTCGATACGAACGGGTACAAACGATTGCTCGATAGTACAGACGGGTAAAAACGTTTTCTCGGTGGTACAAACGATAAACTCGTCAGTACGAACGGGTATAAACCATTGCTCGATAGTACAGATGGGTACAAACGATTTATCCGCGGTACAAACGATATACTCGTCAATACGAGGGAGTACAAACGATTACTCGACATTACAGACGGGTAAAAACGATTGCTCGATAGTACAGACGGGTACAATCGTTTTCTTGTTGGTAAAAACTATATACTCGTTGATACGAACGGGTACAAACGTTTTCTCGGTGGTGCAAACGATATACTCGTCGATACGAAGTGGTACAAACGATTGCTCGATCGTACAGACGGGTACAAACGTTTTCTCAGTGGTACAAGCGATATACTCGTCAGTACGAGGCGGTACAAACGATTGCTTGATATTACAGATGGGTACACACGATTGCTCGATAGTTCAGACGGATACAAACGTTTTCTCCTTGGTATAAACGATATACTCGTCAGAACGAATGGGTACAAACGATTGATGGATAGTACATAGACGGGTACAAACGTTTTCTCGGTAGTACAAACGATGAACTCGTCAGTACAAACGGGTATAAACGATTGCTCGATAGTACAGATGGGGACAAACGATTTATCGGCGGTATAAACGATATACTCGTCAGTACGAGGGAGTACAAACGAATGCTTGACATTACGGACGGGTAAAAACGATTGCGCGATAGTACAGACGGGTACAATCGTTTTCTCGGTGGTACAAACGATATACTTGTTAGTACGAGGGGGTACAAACGATTGCTTGAAATTACAGAGGGGTAAAAACGATTGCTCGATAGTACAGACGGGTACAAACGTTTTCTCGGTGGTACAAACGATATACTCGTCAGTATGAGGGGGTACAAACGATTGCTTGATATTACAGACGGGTACAAACTATTGCTCGATAGTTCAGATGGGTACATACGTTTTCTCCTTGGTATAAACGATATACTCGTCAGTACGAATGGGTACAAATGATTGCTCGATAGTAGAGACGGGTACAAACGATATACTCGTCAGTCTGAATGGGTACAAACGATTGCTTGATATTACAGACAGGTTCAAACAATTGCTCGATAGTACAGGCCGGGACAAACGCTTTCTCGTTGGGAAAAACGACATACTTGTCAGTACGAATGAGTACAAACGATTGCTCGATAGTACATACGGATACAAACGATATACTCGTCGATACGAACGGGTACAAACGATTGCTCGATAGTACAGACGGGTACAAACGATTTCTCGGTGGTACAAACGATATACTTGTCGATGCGAACTGGTACAAACGATTGATGGATAGTAGAGACGGGCACAAACGTTTTATCGGTGGTACAAACGATATACTCGTCAGTACGAGGGGGTACAAACGATTGCTTGATATTGCAGACCGGTACAAAAGAATGCTCGATAGCACAGACGGGAACAAACGTTTTCTCGTTGGTACAAACGATATACTCATCAGTACGAATGGGTTCAAACGATTGCTCGATAGTACAGATGGGTACAAACGTTTTCTCGGTGGTACAAACGATATACTCGTCGATACGAATGGGTACAAACGATTGCTCGATAGTAGAGACGGGTACAAACGTTTTCTCGGTGGTACAAACGATATACTCATCGATACGAACGGATACAAACGATTGCTCGATAGTACAAATGGGTACAAACGATTTCTCGGTGGTACAAACGATATACTTACGGGTACAAACGATTGCTCGATAGTACAGACGGGTACAAACGTTTTCTTGGTGGTACAAACGATATACTCGTCAGTACGAACGGGTACAAACGATTGCTTGATATTACAGACGAGTACAAACGATTTCTTGGTGGTACAAACGATATACTTGTCGATACAAACGGGTACAAACGTTTTCTCGGTGGTACAAACGATATACTCGTCGATACCAACGGGTACAAACGATTGATCGATAATACAGACGGGTACAAACGATTTCTCGGTGGTACAAACGATATACTCGTCGATACGAACGGGTACAAACGATTGCTCGATAGTACAGACGGGTAAAAACGTTTTCTCGTTGGTACAAACGATATACTCGTCAGTGCGAATGGGTACAAATAATTGCTTGATAGTACATACGGGTACAAACGATTTCTCGTTGGAACAAACGATATACTCGTCAGTGCGAATGGGTACAAACGATTGCTCGATAGTACAGACGGGTACAAACGTTTTCTCGGTGGAACAAACGATATACTCGTCGATACGAACGGGTACAAACGATTATCCGATAGTACAGACGGGTACAAACGATTTCTCGGTCGTACAAACGATTTACTCGTTGATACGAACTGGTACAAACGATTGCTCGATAGTACAGATGAGTACAAACGTTTTCTCGTCAGTACGAATGGGTACAAACGATTGCTCGATAGTACAGACGGGTACAAACGTTTTCTCCGTGGTACAAACGATATACTCGTCGATACGAACGGGTACAAACGATTGATCGGTAGTACAGACGGGTACAAACTATTTCTCGGCGGTACAAACGATATACTTATCGATACGAACGGGTACAAACGATTGCTCGATAGTACAGACGGGTACAAACGTTTTCTCGGTGGTACAAACGATATACTCGTCAGCACGAATGGGTACAAACGATTCCTCGATAGTACAAACGGGTACAAACGATTTCTCGGTGGTACAAACGATATACTCGTCGATACGAAGTGGTACAAACGATTGCTCGATCGTACAGACGGGTACAAACGTTTTCTCAGTGGTACAAACGATATACTCGTCAGTACGAAGGGGTACAAACGATTGATTGATATTACAGATGGGTACACACGATTGCTCGATAGTTCAGACGGATACAAACGTTTTCTCCTTGGTACAAACGATATACTCGTCAGAACGAATGGGTACAAACGAATGCGCGATAGTACAGATGGGTACAAACGTTTTCTCGGTGGTACAAACGATATACTCGTCAGTACGATGGGGTACAAACGATTGCTTGATATTACAGACGGGTACAAACGATTGCTCGATAGTTCAGACGGGTACTTACGTTTTCTCCTTGGTACAAACGATATACTCGTCAGTACGAATGGGTACAAACGATTGCTCGATAGTAGAGACGGGTACAAACGATATACTCGTCAGTCCGAATGGGTACAAACGATTGCTTGATATTACAGACGGGTTCAAACAATTGCTCGATAGTACAGGCCGGTACAAACGCTTTCTCGTTGGTAAAAACGATATACTTGTCAGTACGAATGAGTACAAACGATTGCTCGATAGTACATACGGATACAAACGATATACTCGTCGATACGAACGGGTACAAACGATTGCTCGATAGTACAGACGGGTACAAACGATTTCTCGGTGGTACAAACGATATACTCGTCGATACGAACGGGTACAAACGATTGCTCGATAGTACAGACGGGTAAAAACGTTTTCTCGGTGGTACAATCGATAAACTCGTCAGTACGAACGGGTATAAACCATTGCTCGATAGTACAGATGGGTACAAACGATTTATCCGCGGTACAAACGATATACTCGTCAATACGAGGGAGTACAAACGATTACTCGACATTACAGATGCGTAAAAACGATTGCTCGATAGTACAGACGGGTACAATCGTTTTCTTGTTGGTAAAAACTATATTCTCGTTGATACGAACGGGTACAAACGTTTTCTCGGTGGTGCAAACGATATACTCGTCGATACGAAGTGGTACAAACGATTGCTCCATCGTACAGACGGGTACAAACGTTTTCTCAGTGGTACAAGCGATATACTCGACAGTACGAGGGGGTACAAACGATTGCTTGATATTACAGATGGGTACACACGATTGCTCGATAGTTCAGACGGATACAAACGTTTTCTCCTGGGTACAAACGATATACTCGTCAGAACGAATGGGTACAAACGATTGATGGATAGTACAGACGGGTACAAACGTTTTCTCGGTAGTACAAACGATAAACTCGTCAGTATAAACGGGTATAAACGATTGCTCGATAGTACAGATGGGTACAAACGATTTATCGGCGGTATAAACGATATACTCGTCAGTACGAGGGAGTACAAACGAATGCTTGACATTACAGACGGGTAAAAACGATTGCGCGATAGTCCAGACGGGTACAAACGTTTTCTCGGTAGTACAAACGATATACTTGTCAGTACGAGGGGGTACAAACGATTGCTTGATTTTACAGACGGGTAAAAACGATTGCTCGATAGTACAGACGGGTACAAACGTTTTCTCGGTGGTACAAACGATATACTCGTCAGTACGAGGGGGTACAAACGATTGCGTGATATTACAGACGGGTACAAACTATTGCTCGATAGTTCAGACGGGTACATACGTTTTCTCCTTGGTACAAACGATATACTCGTCAGTACGAATGGGTACAAACGATTGCTCGATAGTAGAGACGGGTACAAACGATATACTCGTCAGTCTGAGTGGGGACAAACGATTGCTTGATATTACAGACGGGTTCAAACAATTGCTCGATAGTACAGGCCGGTTCAAACGCTTTGTCGTTGGGAAAAACGATATACTTGTCAGTACGAATGAGTACAAACGATTGCTCGATAGTACATTCGGATACAAACGATATGCTCGTCGATACGAACGGGTACAAACGATTGCTCAATAGTACAGACGGGTACAAACGATTTCTCGGTGGTACAAACGATATACTTGTCGATACGAATGGGTACAAACGATTGATGGATAGTACATATGGCTACAAACCTTTTCTCGGTGGTACAAACGATAAACTCGTCAGTACGAACGGGTATAAACGATTGCTCGATAGTACAGATGGGTACGAACGATTTATGCGCGGTACAAACGATATACTCGTCAATACGAGGGAGTACAAACGATTACTTGACATTACAGACGGGTAAAAACGATTGCTCGATAGTACAGACGGGTACAAACGTTTTCTTGTAGGTAAAAACTATATACTCGTTGATACGAACGGGTACAAACGTTTTCTCGGTGGTGCAAACGATATACTCGTCGATACCAACGGATACAAATGATTTCTCCGTGGTACAAACGATATACTCGTCAGTACGAATGCGTACAAACGATTACACGGTTGTAAAAACCATATACTCATCGATACGAATGAGTAGAAACATTGGTTAGGTGGTACAAACGATATACTTGTCGGTACGAACGGAAAACAAAAAAAAATTGAATTTTTTTTTCTAAAAAATTTAATAAAAAAATGATTAACGGTACAAACGAGTACAAATGATTCTCTTTTCAATCGCGTTTATTAAACTTGTTTAGCTCTAAATCGGTTGCGGTCCATTTTTCCATACCCTCGTACTTTTTTTCCCCTTAAGGTACAAATGAAATTTAAGGCGGTTCAAACGGGTACAAACCGTGTACAAACGAATGCAAAAAAAAAATACTTTCTGTAAAGTCAGTTGCCAACTTCACACAGGTGTCAAATTTGAATGGTCCGATTTATGCCAAAGCTCGATTTAACCATTTAAGGGAAGCCCTGATCACGGCGCCCATACTCCAGTATCCTGATTTCACGAAATTGTTCACTGTGACAACGGATGCCTCGGATAACGCAATTGGTGCAATCCTGTCTTAAGAGAAAATTGGAGAGGATTTACTCATATGTTATGCAAGCCGAACTCTCAACCAAGCCGAAACCAATTATTCGACTACAGAGAAAGAACTGCTTGCAATCGTATGGGCAGTACATCAATTTCGACCGTATATTTATGGCACAAAATTCACCATAATTACGGATCACAAACCATTAACATGGTTATTCAGCGTAAAGGATCCAGGATCAAGGCTGATGAGATGGTGATTAAAATTGGAAGAATATAACTATACAATCCAATATAAAACGCGAAAATCAAACAGAAATGCAGATGCCTTAAGTCGCATATATACCTTGACATGAGCTTAGGCACAAGAGGGAGAAATAATTACACATGAGCGCGGTAGTAGAACGGAAACGTGGTAGCGCGACGGAGAAAGAAGATAAAGAAAGAGCGATAGCAACAGGCAAATGCGAGCACAAATAATGAAATAGAGGAAGAATGGTAACTCCGCGCGGCAGCGCGAGAGAGAAAATAAAGGAAGACAGTATGGCCGCTAGCCGTTATGCAAGTGAGAGGGAAGAGACCGAGTCCGACAATATGGACTCGGACAGTGACAACACGAGCGAGAGCGCCCGCCAGAAAGAGCGCGAAACGAAGGACAGCGCTCCGAATATCCGCACAAAGAGGAGAGGCCGTGCATACGACTCAACGTGCTACGAGGTAGTACGTGGAGAAGAAGCCGCCTGGGGAAGTGCGTCACAGGGGGAATCTCCTCGTGAGTTAAACGAGTCGCAATGCTCGAGTACGACGGCGAGGGACGAAGAAAACTGCAGCATTCGCGTATCCACTCCAAGCAAAGGAGACCGAGCGAAAATAATTCAAGGATATCACGATGCCCCTCTAGATGGGCAGGGTCTCAGTTCTGCACAGTGCAGTTCGACACCGAGTCAGCCCGCCACTGTTCAATTCGACGAAGCGGGCAGTTCGCCACCGAGCCAAATCGACGGCCGTAGCAGCTCGACATTTCCCCGACGCTCGCGTATCCCCACTCTTCAGATTCGGGCCGGGCGATTCGCTGCCCTGTGTCAGTTCGCCACCGAGTCCTCCCTGCACAGCGTAGCGTGCTCAACTTACATTTCCTAGCGGCTGTACTTTTTTCGAATCACCCATACCCGGGAACGAGAAATATACGAGCAAAATATTTTCGCATGTACCGACTACCCGCTCTCTCAGTTCTCTAGTTTATAGACTGATTCTGAATGGAAGTTTCACGAGAGGCATTTTGTTATAACTTTATTCTTTAATAATGCCACGAACATATATTTAGTCTCTTAAAACTTTAATTCTTCCATAATTCGGGAAAAAGCGTCATTTTTGAGTACTTGAGAATAACGATAAGCAATACTAAGAGAACTGAAAACTTATATAATAATCGTGTGAAGGAAAAACTGGTGGCCTCGTACAGTTGGACAGTTTTTCGTTGCCGTTGAATATAGGATAATGTTCTTCAAGAGGATGTTTAATTTTGTTCTGAATTTCGTTTCTTGTGGCTCTTGGTTTATTCGTAAAAATCATCGTGCAAAGTCTAAATTTTATAATCAACTTTTTAATCATCAAAAATATCGCTGAAAAAAGCATATGCAGTTACAAGATATTAATATCATGAAACGATTGGAAACAATATTGTTGTCAATATTCCTCATATATGTTCCTTTCATTACAGATTGAAACGTCCACATTATTATTATTCATGTTGTTCAAATACTTAATGCCAAAAAACAGTGCATGTCGGTTATATTTTTTTTCATTAATGTGTGACATGTCGTCTACTATATATGAAAAAATTGAATCATCGTATAACATAAATACGCTGTATTGAAAAGCGCAGAATCATTAAGGGAGGGGGAGGGGGGTGGAAGGTTAATTTGCTATAAAAAAGCATATTTTCGATTTTTTTTGTTGACGTACTGTTTGTATATATTTATTTATATAATAAGTATAAAATAAAAGGACATTTGAAGAATATTCTGTGAAATTTTCGTTAATAATTGTGCAGAAATGAGCCAGTGACAGGAAATCTTCTCAGAGGCCACAAAAGTTACATTGCGGTGAACTGCAGAAAGCACCACTGGATCGCCCGAAAAAAAATTCAACAAGATCGTATTATTTAATAAGTTTCATGAGTTAACGCTGTCGAGTTTTTATTTTTTTTTATTTCTTTTCAATTTTTAGTCAGACTGAGAAGACAAAATAGCGATTTTTCATTTAAAAAATTGGAACCCTTATTATTGCAAAATGAATGAAAATGATAAAAACAATCGACAGCGTTGCCTCAAGAAACTTATTAACTAATACAATCTTGTTGGATTTTTTTTTCGGATGATCCAGTGGTGAGTTATGCCGTTCACCACAATGTAATTGTTGTGGCCTCTGAGAAGATTTCCTGTCACTGGCTCATTTCTGCACAATTATTAACGAAAATTTCACAGAATATTCTTCAAATGTCCTTTTATTTTATACTAATTATATAAATAAATATATACAAACAGTACGTCAACAAAAAATATCGAACATATGCTTTTTTATAGCAAATTAACCTTCCACCCCCCCCCCCCTCCCTTAATGATTCTGCGCTTTTAAAAGTACAAAAGTACAAGTACGCGAAAAAAGTACAGCCGCTAGGAAATGTAAGTTGAGCACGCTACGCTGTGCAGGGAGGACTCGGTGGCGAACTGACACAGGGCAGCGAATCGCCCGGCCCGAATCTGAAGAGTGGGGATACGCGAGCGTCGGGGAAATGTCGAGCTGCTACGGCCGTCGCCGTCGAATTGAACAGTGGCGGGCTGACTCGGTGTCGAACTGCACTGTGCAGAACTGAGACCCTGCCTCTAGATGGGCACCAAGGCATCACACGGATGCTGCAGCGAATACGTCAACAGTATGTGTGGCTGAGAATGAAGCGAGACATCACCGCACATATACAAGAGTGCGACAAATGTCAGCGAAATAAATCGGAAAAAAATACGAAGGTACCGATGGCCATCACAGACCCACCGAGCGTTCGAAAAATGTGCTGTCGATATTCTAGGTCCCTTGACTATTACGGAAAATGCAACATATATACTCTAACTTTCCAGGATATATTACCAAAATATAATGTAGCAATTCCGTTAGAAAACCAAGAAGCCAAAACCGTAGCAAAGGTCCTTGTAACGGAAAACATTTGTAAATTTGGTGCCTCATCCGAAATCCTTTCGGACCAAGGCACACATTTTTCAAGGCACACATTTAAAGAAATGTGTGATCTCCAACAAATAAAAAAGTTGCTAACCACGGCATACCACCCGCAATCGAATGAAGCCCTAGAAAGATCCCATCGGACCCTTGCAGAATACCAGAAAAATTTCGTACGTGAGGATCAAAAGGACTGGAACGAATGGATACCATACGCCATGTTTACACATAATACCACGCCACACACGGCTACAGGTATTACGCTGTATGAATTGGTGTTCGGTAAAGAGGCTAAATTACTAACCGCGCTGCGAGAAATTCCGCGAGCAACGTCTTCCTCCGACGATTACGCAGCAGATCTCCGTGAACGCCTGAGAGCGTTATGGCAACAAGCACAAGAATAGCTGAAAAAAGGACAGGAGAAATCAAAGCATCAATACGATTACTCGGCCGGTGAAGTAGAGTACCACGCGGGTGATCAAGTCCTCCTCTACCACGAGACCGTGAGGGGGGGGGGGCAGATCGGCCAAGCTCACCCCGAAATGGGTAGGGCCTTAGACGGTCCGATGTCGAGAGGCAGGTGAGACCTACCATATCGGCCGCGGACGCAAGGGAATACGCGTACACGCGAATCCCCTAAAAAAATATAGCACTCACTAGCCGTCTCGATGGCCATCGGGTGGGCGTGGCTCGACCGGACGAAGCCCCGTCATCAAAAAAAAGAGAGCGAAGAGAGAGAGAGAGAGAGAGAGAGAGAGAGAGAGAGAGAGAGAGAGAGAGAGAGAGAGAGAGAGAGAGAGAGAGAATAATGTGAAAAAGCTTATGTGTATATATATATATATTGTAACGGTTCGGCTGTACAGGTAGGCTACCGTCACATGCTATACGCTAGTATTACCCCAATTTGAGATAATAGCGTAATCTGACCAGCGGCCAGAGCAACCGGCCAAGCCGCCGGCGGGGCAGGAGACTTGAACGAAGCATACGGGGCGAGCCCGCGACACCTCGCAAGGAGCTCCGCCCATCGCGCGGAGCAGGACCGCCACTGACCCGCGGGAGTCCCCGCCCCTTTGTCCAACATCTCGCGACTCTCGTGCCTTGTCCACTCCTATCGCACAAGAATGCGCCCCAAATTCATGACGACGCCTCCTCACACCTAATGTGAGCCTAATATCGAAGTGAGGAACAATCCGAGATATTATTCCCCTCGAAATGTATACAGTATGCGAATGTTCTCAAAGTCGTCAGGACGGTCACCCCACCAATGGAACGTTTCCCAGCCAGGCGATCCCCTACCTAGCGCACGAGAATCGATAGGGAAATGGAATTTCTCCTGACGTCCCTGTGGCTATTTAAGGGCATGCACGACCACGAGAGCCACTCTCTTCGCAAATTCTTTTATACAACGCAGAGTCATGCGTCATCCGAAACCTCGGATCACCGGATGGAGGCCTTGCTGCCGTAGCCCTGGTCCCATCCCAGAATAATCCTCAGCTTCGGGTAAGGTCCCATGTAGGTTTCGCCAATCGAACCGTAACGGCCAATACTTGGACCAAAGTTGGCGGGGCGATTATCGGTTACCCAATTGTACGCGAATGCTCGGCTGAGTATTGACTAGCCAACATTGGTTTGCCGATACGAGGCCAATGTTCGGCTAAATATAGACTTGCTAATCATTGGCTTGTCGATACGAGGCCGATGTTTGTCGAAGTATAGACTCGCCATTCATTGGTTTGCCGATACGCGGCCAATGTTCGGCCAAACACAGACTCGCTAATTATTGGCTTGTCGATACGAGGCCGATGTTTGGCGAAGTATAGACTGGCGAATCATTAGTTTGCCAATACGAGGCCAATGTTCGGCCAAGTATAGACTCGTTCATTATTGGTTTATCGATATGAGGCCGATGTTTGACGAAGTATAGACTCGCCAATCATTGGTTTGCCGATACGAGGCCAATGTTCGGCCAAATATAGGCTCTCTAATGATTGGATTGTTGATACGAGGCCGATGTTTGGTGAAGTATAGACTCGCCACCGTTGGTTCACCGATACGAGGCCAATATTCGGCCGAGTAACAGATGATTGAACCACAATTCCAATATTGACGATTCATTGTTTCGCGTGGAAAGTCATTGAGTGACGAGATAAATACTTTTTACGAGTCCATTGGACATTACTCTTAACTAATATACTACCAAATCAATGCACTCATTGTTGGCCAATTCTCGAACAAGCTCAAACGCGATACTCTGCAGATATTTATAAACCATCCTACACTGACAGAAAAATTCTATTAATATTAACTAACCGCGTCTATTTATTTATTTTTTATTTGAATTAACTAGATTTTTCGTGAAATTAAATTTTTCCTATTGCATTCCATTATTGGAATTATTCATTTTAAATATATTTATCTATTCAAATTAAACTGGAACTAATGAACTAATGGTCTGTCTTTATTGCAACACACATATTAAAGGGTTGTGGGGGTAGAGAGGGTGGAGAGAGAGGAATTATATATATATATATATATAGGTTATGTATGAATATTCTATAACATGTCACTGGATAAAACTCTCCAATTATCACAATGATATTAACTAATTGATATAGTTTATGTGATACAAATAATGATGAGAATCCATTTGGTCTCTTATACCATATCTGCGATTCAGATGTTACAAGCACTCGGTAGCATAGGGGCACCGTGCGAAGCTATGAGTAGGTAGGTACCAGGTTCGAGTCCCATATAGGTGAAATATTTTCGTCGAACTAATCGTTTCAAAAGACCAGGTAATGACGAATTACAATACAAAAACAATTGTTTTTTTTTTTTGGCAGTGCAGAACCAATTTTGGTGATCTATATCGGGTCATAATTATCCGCCAAGACTCGGTCGATAATCGGGCCAAGCTCGAGTGCCAATGATGGCAATCTTGACGGGAACTTATTGTTGGCCGAATCTCGAATAAACTCGTACGCGATGCTCGGCCAATTCTCATAAGCCATTCTAGGGCCAATATTGATTGCGAATATCGGGCCGCTCTTATCATCCGAGGCTCGGTCGATGATCAGGACAAGCTCGAGTGCCAATGTTGGCGAGCTCGGCGTCGAGCATCGGCCGATCGTTGGCCACTACCGATCACCCTACATGGGGTGCTCTATTTCTTTGAGAAGCCCCAGCATTGCGCTGGAAGTCCGACCTTGGAAATAGAGACTGCGTGGTGATTGATAGTCAGGGAAATTATTCAACATCCGATCAATCGTCCTTAAGACTTTGATCGTTACCGCGAAATCCCACGATAATCTACTCGAAGTGTGCAGTCCGTGAGACGCCGATCGAATCTCGCTGCACGTGAGGAGAATTCCAACCAGCTTCACTGGTTTTTGGTCCTCCTTGCCTGGCACCAAGGAGGTCAGCCGTCCCTTCCGGACGGTCCTGCTATGCGCACTCGAGGGGAAGAGAACTTCTCGTCCTCGAGCCGGCGCATTATTAAAAACGCTAGCTTAACTAGCGCGTGAGCGACACGGCGTGGCACCCGTGCACTTCGTTGCACTTTAGCAACCAGTGCCAACAGGAATTATCGCCATATAATCGACTCAGAGTAGAATCAACGGGCTATCGCATTCTCGTTACAGAAGCGATCCCGTAACCGGCCATACGCGTATACGACGACGCTCGTGGACTGTTCGAGTGCGAGCGAGACAGCGAGTGTGTGTGAGAGAGAGAGAGAGAGAGAGAGAGAGAGAGAGAGAGAGAGAGAGAGAGAGATCGCGCCTCAGAACAGCGTGCGCACAGAGACCTCGCACGTACTCTTCCTATCCCTGTCACTCCAACAAAGACAGTGCTCCTCGCCGCCCGTTCCAGACTCCCGTAAACGTTGCTACTAACCTCTTAACAGACTAATTTTCTCCAGATCTTTTCATTAACAATTTTATTTGTTCATCCACCTAAACTAACTCATACGACAATCCACCACATCAAATGCCAATGATGACGGATTGAGATAGGCGTCTTTGAGACCCTCAAACTACTGAGGCATTTCCCAAAACCATCTCAAAATCCTGCCCATCATTCCCGGCTCATAACACGTACATCGCCCTTCAGGAGGCTAGGGGAACCCAAACAAAATATAAGGCGAATATTCGCTGCTTAACATCTGTTTTCCTGAAAACCGCGTAAACGACGGTCCGAGAACGAAAACGGACTTTCGTGAAAATCGCGAAACGTTACAATATATATATATATATATATATATATATATTGTTACGGGTATCCCCTTTTTACATTAATTTTGTTTGGATTCGGGACTCGATTAGGGAGTAAATTAGTTAAAACCTCTTTCGCATAAAATAATCGTGAATTTATTGATGAATTTCTTTCGTTGCGTTTGTACACTCCGTTGTGAAACAACCTTTACATTTTATTTCGCCGTAGTTGCGTATCTTCGAACTGTCGCTTTGACGTCTGTCACCGAAACGTGTTATTGGTACCTCTTGCTTTGGATCGTTTTATGTACAGTTTGATTGTGTGTGTGTCTCGGTATCGTTCGCTCCGAATTCGTGTGAGTGTTCATGAAAATATTACCTCTGCGCGTTCGGCCTCGCTCGGCCGCTAACCCTTTTGTTTTCCTTCCTTCTCTCTTTCTCTCGTGGGGAATGCTCCGTGTTTTTCTTGCCTTTAACGGTCGGCTTTAAAGACCGATAATTATTACGAGGCGCTTGGTCAGCTGGGAATTTGCTTTATTTTCCCACTTGAAGATTTTCTCTAATTTCTCTGATTAATCTTCCTTCTTCTACCGATCCTTTTTTCTTACTATTTTGCCTTTTTCTCTTTTCAGTCCCGATACCATCTTTTCACGAATATTGTCCTTACTTTTTCCAGCTTGGATGTATAATCGCTACTCCAGACACTCGGGTCCCTAATCAGAGTGCCAAAGCCTTGACTTCTCTTTGTCCACCCTCAGCTTATCCTTCTGCCAAACATTATCCTTGCTTCTTTCAGCTTGGACCTATGTTCGTCTCCGGACTTGCGTCTGAGGTGGACTTCCATAAAGAAGTGCCTTCCTATCCTCAGGAAGGCCTTTTTATACCCCTGGTTTCCCGCGAATTCTTCCCCTTCCCAAGCGCCTTTTTACAATTAATATTGCTTTAATGTTTTCTTCTTTCTTTTTCTTTTCCTATTGTTATTATCCCGTACTTCGGGGTTTTCCCGAGGGATGGCACCACTTGTGCCGTTTCGGGCTAATTTCTCCATGAGAGATAGAGACGGCCGCCGCCGCGCTTGACCCCTTATTACCCCGCGCGTGAGACGGATCTCTCCGTCTCATTGTCCCCCGAAGTCCTCGGAATTTCCCGAAACTCCAAGCCTTCTTGTAGCTTCCGGGACATTCCGAGGATTTCTCCTTAAAACAATGACTTATTATAAAAACTAAACATTTTTTTTTTTTTTAGCAAACACTTTATTTTATCAACACATAATGCTCTGCCTAAAAAAAAAACTTTTCGTGAGAAACTCCGCAAACATAAACCAAAAACCATCTTCAAAAAAAAAAAAAAACTTCCGCAACAATTTTTCGTAAAAAAAAACTTTTTCGCAGCGGTTTTTCAAAACAAAAAAAAAAATTCCGCAACGATTTTTACAACAATTAAAAAAAAAAAAAAACTTTTTCGCAACACTTTTTTAAAACAATTTTTCGTAACCACAAAAAAAACTTTTCCGCAAAAAAAAAAAACTTTTTCGCAAAAAAAAAAGACAAAAAAAAACTTTTTCGCTTTGATAATAAATAAAAGAAAACACTTTGTCCAACCTTCCTCTCTGTTGTGCCACGCGGTTTAAAACCTGGCGTATTGTTCTTCACGCCGCGCACTTTTTTTTTTTTTTTTTTTTTTTTATAACGATGCGATCGACCTTTCGTCGTCCTCCTCCCGGGAGTCGTCCTCCTGGGAGTCGACGATCCACTCCCACCGCTCGTCCTCTTCCTCGTCTTCTTCTTCCGCTGGTGTCTCCAAGAACTCCCATGGTTCGACCGGGGGCATGGGCTCGTGCTGAGGTGCAGCCAGGGTTCCTCGTTCTCCTGATGACGTCGCCGCATACTTCCGAGCGTATAGCCGGTGCATGTGGGGTGCACTCAGCATTTCGCCCCGGTGAGCCCAGGCGATTCCGGTCCGACGGCTCCCTGTCTCTGCCCGTCCTTGGGCCAGCATTATGTCCGCCATGGTGCTGCCTTGAAGTAACGAGTTTCCTTCCAGGGTAAGGTTGACCCACACACCTCCCCTTTCAGCTTCTACCTCGATGATGTTCATGTTCCATGTTTCTCCAACCATGAGGAGCGCTATTTGTGCCTCGGCTTTCTCATCGAGGGATTCTCGCGCTGGTTCCATCGTCCCAATGGCACAGGCTATTGCCTGGTATTGGATCTGCCATAAGTCTCGCGGTGGCGTGAAACAATTCTCCTGGTCCACCACCGTCGAGCTTCCCCAATCGCCCATCCATGCTTCGTATTTTCCATTGATCTTACTGACGATGGTGGCCCTCGACAATTCGTCGCCTTGTTCAATGAGCACGGCAGCTCCCTCGAATAGCTCCTCCTCGACTGCAGGGTGCACCTCCGGGTGATCACGCCGTATCGCTTCTATTTTTCTGATGGTCTCATCTGCTCCTGGCAGATGCACGTGATAGCGATTCACGTCGTGAATCGCGCAGATTTGGACTCCCGTATACACGTCGAGGAGCTCCTTGACTGGGAAATTTTTGAATGGTCGTGACATGTTGTCTCTTCGTGGCTTTATTTCGGACGGCTCGTTTGAGGTATTTCTGCCCGCTTGATACCCTTTCTTTCTTAGAGCCCCTGTGCCTTTCCGGGATACCATTCGATGATATTCGCGTCCGTCACCTTGTACAGCTCGTATGTTTCCTCCTTGTTGTTGTTTTGTTCGGTTTTTCTCTCCTTGCTTGTCGTACGTCTCGCCGATCTCCTCGCCTGCCGGATATATTTTCTCCAATTTTTTTTTAGTTTTTCGGTTTTCGGTAGGTCGATTTTGATGAGTCCCCATGTTCCCTTCCTGTACGCCATCGTATCTGTTTTTCAACTATGTGCCTCTTCCTTATATACCCTTTCCCCTTCTTAGTTTTGTCCGCGGTCGATGGCCTATCTACTTGAGTTTTTCATCGTGTGATCGTTTCTCGCCGATCAGGCTTGACCTCTCGTTCTGTCCCGCCTTTATATTTGTGTCTATTTTCCGGCTTGTTTCCTCGTTTCTGTGCTGGTATTTCTTAAAAAGGCTTCCGTGAAATTTTCCTCTTTCTTTTCTCGTGATCGGGTCTATCAGCAAGTATGTTGCTATACCCACACATTTTTTTATTCTATACGGTCCTTCATAAAGCGGTAAGAATTTTGCCGTAATTTGTTTCGCTGGGTCTGAAACATTTAGGGCTCTCACGAGCACCAGTTCTCCCTCATGAAATGTGTAGGTCTTGTGTCTCTGATTCAATTTGGCTGCCCGCGCCCATCTTTTTTTTTGTATTCGTTCCTTGGCCAGTTGAAGTTTTTCTGCATAGCTCATTTTGTCTGATCGAGCTCCGTCGTTAAGGCCCAGGATACACTCTCATCACATTCGGTACGGTTTTTTTTTCTGATGTAGCTCTTGAGGTGTAAATTCCGTCGTTTCATGGTGTGTTTGGATGCATTCTTGCACAATGGATACCCATTTAAACCATCCAGAGTGTTTCTCCGCAAGGAAGGTTCTAAAGAATCTTCCGAGTTCTCGATTGACTCTTTCAACAATATTCCCTTGTGGATGGCGTATAGAGGAGAACACCGCTTGGATCCCTTCTTCTTTCAGTTTTTCAAGCCATTGCTTCGCGGTAAATTGCGTTCCATGGTCAAACTGAATTCTCCTTGGCTTCCCGTATTTCGGAATATAATCTCCAAAAATCTTTCTTATCGTTGAGGCTGCGTCTGCCTTTTTCAGTGGGTACAGAACCACATATTTCGTGAACGCATCTATCGTCACCAATATGTGTCTTGTTCCTCCTACCGATGTTGGTAAGGGTCCATAGAAATCGATGGATAACAGGTCCCTCGGTCATTCAGGAATTATTGTCTGCATCTCTGCGTATGTTGTCTGGACCGCCACCTTATTCTTTTGACAGGTGTCGCATGTTGCAATAATCTGGCGGATTTGTCTGGCGAAATGCGGGTACGCAAAATCCTCCTCTAGCATTCGAAAATTTTTTGTTGCTCCTTGGTGTCCGTATATCGCGTGGCATTCCCTCACCAGGTTCTCTATCAAAGCTTCTGGTAGTATGACTTTCCAAATCCCGTTTCTTGTTTGCTTCTGAAGGCAATTTCCAATTATCCGATACCTCTTGTCTGGTCCTTCTTTTTGGCATCGATCCCAGATTCCTTCCAGATTTTCCTGTTGCCTCTGTAAGTCCCCTACCGCCTCTAAATCTTTTACTAGTTTGGTGGTCGGTTCCTTTGCGAGGGTGGTCGTGAGCATATTTCCTCCCGGTGAGTTCAGGTCGACTCCTTCGGGTGGGCGGCTGAGGGTGTCTGCCACCTTATTCTTTGTCCCTGGACAATGTTCTACTTCCAGATTGTAGTCCTGTATTAACAATGCCCATCTCAGGAGCCTGTCTCCCGCAAAACGACATGTCTTAAGGACTGTCAGGGCCTTATGATCGGTTATGACCTGGATTTTTGCTCCCATCAAATAGGTCCGGAATTTTTGCAATGCCCAGACGACTGCCAATAATTCCTTTTCTGTCGTCATATATCCGATTTCGGCTCCTTTTAGAGTACGGCTTGCAAACATCACGACTCCTTCGGTTCCTTGTATATCCCGTTGACTCAGAATCGCCCCGAGAGCGTAATCGCTTGCGTCCGTTGTTAATATGTACGGTTTTGCCGGGTCAGGGTGTCGGAGCATAACTGTATCGATAAATAAACATTTTATTCTATCGAATGCTTTTTCTTTTGTGGTGTCCCATTCCCACGTTTTTCCTTTTTTTAATAATTCTAATAATGGCACAGTTTCTTTCGCATGCTGTTGTGTGAATTTTGTATAAAAATTCACCAGACCTAAAAAACCTCGGAGTTGTTTTATATTTTTAGGTCTTGGAAATACTTTGATCGCTTTTATTTTCTCTGGGTGCGGTTTCAACCCTTCGATGTTCAGGATGTGTCCTAAAAACGTCAGTTCTTTTTTAAAAAACATTGACTTTTTGAAATTGAGTGTCATGTTGTGCTGACGAATTCTCTCGAATATGTTTGCCAGGTGGTCTAGGTGTTCCCAGGGATCTTTTGACAGACATAATAGGTCATCTACGAAATTGACGACCGAGTTTCCCAGCCCTTGCAACACAATGTCGAGTCCTTTAATTAGACTGGCGGTGCTCGTTTTTAATCCAAAAGGTGTGACTGCAAATTGGTAGCATTTCCCTTCATGTAGAAATGCCGTATATTTTCTTGATCCTTCTTCCAGCGGAATTTGCCAGAAACTGCTTGTCATATCCAAGCTTGACATGACTCTTTTTCCTCCGCACCGTTGAAAAATCTCCTCCGTGGGCGGTGCTGCATCGTGATCTTCAATGAGGTACTTGTTGAGTTGCCTTGCATCCAGGCATAGTCTCACTGAGCCGTCCTTTTTTATCACCGTTACTAACGGATTTATGTATCGGCTGCTAGCGCGTTCGATCACCCCCATGCCTTATCATTCTGTGAATTTCCTCATTCACTTTCATTCGGTATTGTATCGGCACTGGGTACGATCGATGCACATATGGTTCTGCATCTTTTAGTTCCAAACGGTGTACGTATTCGGTCATTCTTCCTGGGTTTTTGCTGAATATCTCCTGGTATTTTTTTATTAGTTCTTTAAAACTTCTTTTTTTTCCGGCAAAATTTCTGAGCACTCTTGCAGTTTCTCGTCGACTTCTCTTTCGGTTAGGCCTTCTGCTTCCTCCTCTTTCGTCTCAAGGATTTCGCTGATCTGCATGTTCTCAAGGGGTTTTAGTATTTGCCATATGCCACCTTCATAGATGGCCGCTTGGATTTCTCCGACCCGGATTTCTCCTATAATCGTGTCCACGACTATTTGTAGCTCAAACATCCCGTCAATTCCCAGGATTGCCTCTCTCTGAAGCGTGGGGACGACGAAGACATGGAGTGCACCTTTTTTTCCATATATCTGGGCCTCGACCATGATTTGCCGGCGTGCCTTTCCGGCGTTTCCACCGAATGCCCCTTTTAAGTTTGTGCTTCGTACCGGTAATCCCGGGCATCCGTTGAATCTTTCTTTATTTTTTTCGTAGATTTCCTCTAATATACACGTGATTTCGCTCCCACTGTCGATGAGTGTTTTGATTTCTAGACCTTCCATCGTAATCATGAGTTCAGCGCATCGAGGGTATATCCGCCTTATCTTTTCGCTGGTTTCTTGCAGGAATTCTCTTGGGCTCTCATATATATCATACTGTTTAGTCGATCGCTCTTCTTTCTTCTTTTTTTGTAGACATTCCTCTCCGGGGAAGATTCTTTAGACCCCGACTGGGCTGTCGCAGTTTTCCCTGGGCCCTCTCGTTCCTCCTCAATCGTCCCAATTTTTATATCCGAGGCCTTTTTACGTTGCTTCTTTTCTTTTAATTTTTCTCTTCTTTTTTGATTTTTGTGTTGTCGTTGTCTTGCTTCTTCCAATGCCTCCTTCGTTATTTCATCATCGCTGGTTGCGCCTCGTGCTGGCATATTCTGGGAGTTATTTGCCACTGTTACGGGCGCAACCACTACTCGTTTCCCGAGATTGTTTAATTGTTTTCCTCTGATCTGGGTCTCTCTTCCGTTTCTGTTTTTTCTTTTTCGCTTCTGTCGTTTTTCCATGTTGGGGCATTGGGGTTTAGGGGAAAATTTCCGCGACACCCTTGGTTTTGCCATTGGTTTTTGTCCCTGCCACCTTCATTGGGGCCGTGTTTATGGTCTCTCCCAGGGTTTGTTCTGTGGCATAAACTGTTTACTTCCGGAAAATCTATTTTGGCTCCATGGCTGATTGAGCGGGAAGAATCCTCCGGAGACCGTCCCTCCAAATCTCGGAGGCACGCGTTTTCCGTTTAATGGGTCATCACCATCCGTTCCTTCGAGGAGTTCTAAAAAATCCTCAATGGTTTTTGTCCCACTGACTCGGACTGCCATCCGTATTTGCTCATCAAAATGTTTTGCGAGTTTCTTTATAATTTGTTCGTCCCCCATTTTCTCGGTGAGATCCTTTGCATTTCCGAAGATTCGTGTGGCATATTCTGCCCGGGTCTTTTTGTGGCCATCCCACTCATAGGCCCCGAACTCTAAATTTCTACGGACTTTATCCTGTATTTCTTGGCTCCAGTATCTTCCCTTAAATTTTGTGGCGAATTCTTGGATCGTTTGAATTCCTTCCCCAATCACACACCACCAGTCTTTGGCGGCCTCTCGAAGGGATTGACTTATCATATAATGGTCTCCTCCTCTGGTGAATCTCCAAAATTCCTCGAATTCCTTGAGAAATCTCATCGGTCTCTCTTTGCCATCGCCGTTGAATATTGGTGCTTTTTGTTTGGCTGCAAACATTTGACTCGTATTTAGCCCACCGCTCCATGTAATGTTTTGGATAGATTCGTTGCCTCGTTGTTTCAATGCGTCCTCGCACTCGTGGATTCTTCGAGTATTTTCATTGATGGCACTCCCCATGCTCTGCGAAGTCTGTGCGAACGAGCTCAGACCCTCCATGGCACGTCTAAACCTCTCATCAATTTTCTTCCATTCTTCTTCGTTCTTCTTTTTCAGGTCTTCATGGTTTTTCTCCGTCAGCTTTTGGGTGATGATGATTTTTCTCTCAGCTCGTGCTTCTGCTTGCTTCATTTCTTCCTGTAACGCCTTCTTGATTTCTTCTTGCGTCCGTACGTTTCTCCCAGCACACACATCGTCGTGTGCTTTTATCTCCTCCTGCGTGGTGGATCGCTCCTGCCGTTGTTCGTTTCTTAATTTATTTATTCCGATAATGATGGATTTCAGCGTAGCATCCACATCCTTCATTATTTCCGTGGTATTCAGCCCAACGTTGAACGTGCCATCGTTTTGAGAATTCTCGTTTATAATCGGTGCAATTTCTGATAGTCGCCCGATATTTTCACGTGTTCTAACTCTTTCGGCCCCTAGTAATCCGTCTGCCGTGGTCGATTCCCATTGGAGTGAAATTTCTTCTTCTGGTTTCGACATTCTTGCGATCGGTTTTTCTTTACTATAATCGAGCCCCACGTTGGGCGCCAAATGTTACGGGTAACCCCTTTTTACATTAATTTTGTTTGGATTCGGGACTCGATTAGGGAGTAAATTAGTTAAAACCTCTTTCGCATAAAATAATCGTGAATTTATTGATGAATTTCTTTCGTTGCGTTTGTACACTCCGTTGTGAAACAACCTTTACATTTTATTTCGCCGTAGTTGCGTATCTTCGAACTGTCGCTTTGACGTCTGTCACCGAGACGTGTTATTGGTACCTCTTGCTTTGGATCGTTTTAAGTACAGTTTGATTGTGTGTGTGTCTCGGTATCGTTCGCTCCGAATTCGTGTGAGTGTTCATGAAAATTTTACCTCTGTGCGTTCGGCCTCGCTCGGCCGCTAACCCTTTTGTTTTCCTTCCTTCTCTCTTTCTCTCGCGGGAATGCTCCGTGTTTTTCTTGCCTTTAACGGTCGGCTTTAAAGACCGATAATTATTACGAGGCGCTTGGTCAGCTGGGAATTTGCTTTATTTTCCCACTTGAAGATTTTCTCTAATTTCTCTGATTAATCTTCCTTCTTCTACCGATCCTTTTTTCTTACCATTTTGCCTTTTTCTCTTTTCAGTCCCGATACCATCTTTTCTCGAATATTGTCCTTACTTTTTCCAGCTTTCATGTATAATCGCTACTCCAGACACTCGGGTCCCTAATCAGAGTGCCAAAGCCTTGACTCCTCTTTGTCCACCCTCAGCTTATCCTTCTGTCAAACATTATCCTTGCTTCTTTCAGCTTGGACCTAGTTCGTCTCCGGACTTGCGTCTGAGGTGGACTTCCATAAAGAAGTGCCTTCCTATCCTCAGGAAGGCCCTTTTATACCCCTGGTTTCCCGCGAATTCTTCCCCTTCCCAAGCGCCTTTTTACAATTAATATTGCTTTAATGTTTTCTTCTTTCTTTTTCTTTTTCTATTGTTATTATCCCGTACTTCGGGGTTTTCCCGAGGGATGGCACCACTTGTGCCGTTTCGGGCTAATTTCTCCATGAGAGATAGAGACGGCCGCCGCCGCGCTTGACCCCTTATTACCCCGCGCGTGAGACGGATCTCCCCGTCTCAATATATATATATATATATATATATATATATATATATATATATATATATATATATATATATATATATATATATATATACACATCGCACAGGAAGTGCGGAAGGTGAGACCGTGCATCAATTTAAAAAAAAGAGAAGACAAAAAATGTTCCATTTTTATAATTAACGCAGGCCACAATGGCTCTCCCGCAGTACGCCCTGAATAGAGGAAGGGAATAATAAAATGAACAACTAATATACATTTTTTAAAAAGGAACACTATATATTGTTACATTTTTTGTTTGTTTCTATTTGTATTGTATTTGTCTTATCAATAATCGCGTCGGCCGAACACCCAAATAGGTTTCGGTTCTGGCCCTGGAAAGGGAAAGAGGGCGGGCAGCCTCCACATAGTAGGGCGACTAAGCCACCAGCCCTCTTCCAGGCTGTCATAAAAGAGCCGGCACAACCCGGATAAGTCGGACAGCTCCCAACCCCACTCGACGGCCTCCAACATCTCCGGATCCTCGGCCCCCAATCTCTGCAAATTGGCCCGGACCCGGCCGCGACGGCGGCGAACACAGTCGACCTGCTGAAATAACAGCCGCCGCCTCCACCCTGTCGAGAAGGAACGCGTTCATTTTGGAGCTCGAACCGTCTAAAAGGGAAAAAGAAACAAAAGAACAGTACATTAATAGGAAAGGATTTCTTCCGATAAACGAACAAGAGAGAATTTTTCTCCTTACCACGACGAACTCCAGTGCATTTTCCTCAGCCCCGAAGACCACCGTTTCACCGTCAAACCGAGTATAATCCATTATGATTTTCTGAAAAAAGGGGAAGAAAAATAAAATTATAATAAAGAAACCGTGCAAAAAATTATGCAAAGAGAGAAGGAAAGTATCAAACTTACCGATGAATCGTTGATTCCCGTCCAAAGTCGAAGTAATAATGAAACGTTCAAGCATCGAACGAGCGACCTGGTCGAAGCACGAAAACACTAACTTTGCAGAAAAGACACATCTATGAAAAATGAAGGGTCAATTTGCTTAGGACTCAGCAACGAGTCCGAGTTAAAAGTCTTCAATCGAAATTAATTAACATTCTAAAGATAAACTCATACATCTTCGTGTTGTGACGTGATTTTTTGAGCCAAGTCACAGAAATGCTTCCGATGATCAAGATATGCTCTCGATGCCCGGGTTGCGACCCATCCGTTAGTGTTAAGGGTCCTTTCTCTAGAATGTTTGTTGGAATGTGACATTTTTTCTGTTAACGCGCTGTCTCGCTCTCGCATAATCCCTCGTACGCCGGCCTTGGTCGCGCGACGTACAGAGTTGCTAACGAGTCTTCGCGTGAGACGGTTGTCTCCCAAATCGCAATCGCTCCCGATTTTTCGGATATCGTGAAAGTTGTCGATCAGACGTCGCAATGGAGAGACGTGCCGTGTCTCTCTCGCGCCCGTGACGTTGCGCTCTCGTTCTCGCGCTAGAGGCACGTCGTCGTGCTCTCTCTCTTATAACATTACAACAAATGCAGAGGCACCAAAGGTTTTTGCGTTTTTTTAGTTCAGGGTATGTAGAAATACTCCACCAAATAGCAGATCGCTGCCTTTATTCTTTATTCGGGTTGCAACCCCGTTCTTTTGGAGAAAATCGAGATCCGTCAATTTTCACGAAAATCGAGGTTTCTCAGGTATCAGCGCGGGGTGAAATTTCTCGAAAAAAAAAAATCAAAAAATTACGAAATTTGGTATTCAAGGGTTTTCGAGGTTGCTGATTGCGAATCTGGGATAAAAAATGGAAAAATTCAAAATGGCGGATCCAAAATGGCGGATCAAATGCAAAAATTCTTGCAATCGGGCGAAACTCGATGTTTGGGGGTTTTCGAGGTCATTCATTACGGATCTGAGGTTTAAATTGAGGATCGCAAATTCGAATTGAATCAAACTTTGCATTTCGGTTCGCCATATTGGACCCGTCGTTTTTTTTATTTCTTCGACCTGAGATTCGTAATTAACGATCCCTCAAAACCCGCAGATTACCGACTTCCATGCGATTCAGATCCATCAGAAAAATTGTAAAAGTACCGCCGGCCTTCGCGTTATCCAAAGCGTACCACGAGCAGGTTGCACGGTCGGATTTACGCTTCGGGGGGGGGGGGGGGGGGGGGGGCATTGGAGAGATAAGAACTCTGATCCGGTCAGTTCGAAGTGAGTTTTTATCTCTGAAGTGAGTTCTTATCTCTGCAATGCCTTTTTAGGGATGGGGAGAAGAGAATATGCACTCATAACATTAAAAAATAAGGAATACAGAGATCAGGACCCCGCGGTTCGTCAATTCCGCAGCATTTAATGACTCCAAACCCTCTCTGCAATAGGGGGTGAAAAGTGAGGGAGGTAGGACCGCACTAGTAGCGTGTGTTGCCACCTCGGTTGCGGATCACTGCCAACAATCGATCACGCATATTTATGCACCTTCGGATTGCTGCCTGTGGAATTCGGCGCCAAGTACGAATGAGCGCACGACTTAACTCATTCGTATTGGCGACATTTGGATAATTCCGCCGCAAAGAGCGCCCAACCATATCCCAAACATGCTCTATTGGGTTCAAGTCGGGGCTGTTCGCCGGATGGTTGAGAGTAACAATCCGTTTCTGCTCCATAAATGCACGTGTAAATGCCGCTGTGTGACAACGTGCATTACCTTGCATTAGTCGGAAGCGACCTCCGATCCGCTGCCGAAATGGCACAACATATGGTCTCACGACCTCGGCAACGTATCGTCTTGAATTTAATCCCGGTGCTGGTATGATAACCAACTCAGTTCGCGTATAACGAGTGATCCCCGCCCATACCATTATGGAACCACCGTTAAACATTCGAACAGAGCGCGAACATTGTGGGGCAAAACGTTCGCCACTTCGACGCCAAACTCGTATCCGACCATCATTGCCATAGAGCGTGAATCTCGACTCGTCGGTAAATAACACCCGACCCCATTGACTCGAATTCCAATGTACGTGAGCACGAGCGTAATTCAGTCGAGCCCGTTGATGGTCGCGAGTTAAAAATGGAACGCGATTTGTCCGGTAGGAACGTACGCCAGATTCGCGCAAACGATTCCTCACCGTCGATCGTGAGAAGGGCCTTTGAACTACTTGACTCACGATTTGCGGTGTTGTTATGAAATGATTGTGGCGTGTGACAATCCGCCGACCTTCGCGCGCACTCGTTACTCGCCTCCGTCCTTGCCCCCGTCGTCGCCGATATCGGCCAGTTTGCCGATGTCGAGTACTTACACGGCTGATAACGGACTGGCTCACTCCCATAGATTGAGCGACTGCACGCTGTGATTGGCCTTGCCCCAAAAGAGTTAAAACTCTACTGACCTCAATTTCCGAAAGCTGTCTTCGCACCATGATAAAAATTCAGCCATCCGCGGAACAAACACAAAATTGAGAATAATTGTAAGGTTTGTTACGCAGAAGACTGGAAAGAATGAGTGGAGAAAAGATCAAAACGAACAAATATTGTGTGAAACGCACGCAAATGAAGTAGCTGACAAAACAAAAATATTGTAGGTACCTTTCCAATAACGTATGTGTACGTCTGTTGTACGACCTCTGCTTTCTTCACACTTTAAGACTAGTAGTTGTCAATCAATGTTTGTGTCAATGAGAGTGACGAGACAAATTTCATAGTTATTCCCCAAAGTACGGGGAAAAAACTCAAGTTCAAAATAAAAAACAAAATTAACAGATCAGATATGGCGAACCGAAATGCAGAAATTAAATGAAATCGCATGGAACTCGGTAATCTGCGGGTTTTGAGGGATCGTTAATTACGAATCTCAGGTCGAAGAAATAAAAAAAACGACGGGTCCAATATGGCGAACCGAAATGCAAAGTTTGATTCAATTCGAATTTAATCTCAGATCTTAATGAATGACCTCGAAAACCCCCGAACATCGAGTTTCGCCCGATTGCAAGAATTGTTGCATTTGATCCGCCATTTTGAATTTTTCCATTTTTTATCCCAGATTCGCAATCAGCAACCTCGAAAACCCTTGAATACCAAATTTCGTAATTTTCTGATTTTTTTTTTCGAAAAATTTCACCCCGCGCTGATACCTGAGAAACCTCGATTTTCGTGAAAATTGACGGATCTCGATTTTCTCCAAAAGAACGGGGTTGCAATCCGAATAAAGAATAAAGGCAGCGATCTGCTATTTGGTGGAGTATTTCTACATACCCTGAACCAAAAAAAAAACGCAAAAATCTTTGGTGCCTCTGCATTTGTTGTAATGTAAAACATGATAAACATGAGAAACATGATAAACATGAGAAACATGATAAACATAATAAACATGATAAACAAAAAAGTGTAAAAATGGGCATTTTATACACTTTTAAACAATCAGTTTTACAATGTTGAAAACGGCTTCTGAAAAATACGAAAAATAAACAGTTTCGTAGGGGGAAATCCAAGCTTTCTAACGATGCCGGTTTGGATGCTGTGCGATGATTTGGACCAGAGTTATGACCGGTCAAAGTTGAAAAATGCATTTTTTCGTAAGGCTGCGATAACTTGGCTAAAAAAATGGCACAGAAATTGAAAAAAAAAACCAAATTGTTGGGAAAGATACAAGCTGTCGAATGGTCGAACCAGATTTTCGAAAAAAAAATTTCTGTTCCCCGTATACCTTGTCAAACTCGAGCAAATTTTTTGATTTTATGTTTTGTTTTGTTTACCAACGAATTTCTTTATTTAAACGAAACGAAAACAATTATTTATAATCAGATTATCAAAGTCGAAGGTTTACACTACAAAATGCTTTATTTCGTTTTTTCTCCGACCATTTTTCACCGAGTTACAGCGGTTTGAAAAAGGGCTATTTTTCGTCGAAAAAATAGTGATCCCTTAATTGTTGCGCTTAGTGTAAAATAAAACCATTGTTTTATTTCATAAAACCATTGTTTTATTTTATTAGTGACGTTTCCGGTGTCGCGAAAGTGACAGATCCCGTGATCGTTCACGCTCCCCAGTGAATCCCGAGTGAATCCCAGTGAATCCCCAGTGAATCCCGACCCCTCTACCACAACCCACAGCCTGAGCGGCCGTGCAGTACCGCAACCGTCCTCCCTCGTGCAAGTGCATCCAGGTTAGTCCGGTTACACGATTCCGGCGATTCAAAATCGAGGAGGCCTCCAGACTCCGAACCCGGTTAGAATTCCGGGAGACCAAAAATTAAGGAGAGCTCCAGTCTCCGTTTGGCGGGTCGGGTTGGATCCCCCCGACCCCAGTTTAGTCCTGTTGAGACGTCCGGCGACAAAATGTCTCTGGCGCCCCGGGTACTGCGGATGCACGCGCACGGGAGGAACGGCCGAAGGTGACGGTTTCCCCGTCACAGTGTGTGTGTGTGTGTGTGTGTGTGTGTGTGTGTGTGTGTGTGCGTGTGTGTGTGCGTGTGCGTGTGCGTGTGCGTGTGCGTGTGCGTGTGCGTGTGTGTGTGTGTGTGTGTGTGTGTGTGTGTATTGTAGAAAATAAATCTGTCGTTTGTGAGCTATTTGAATTTGCCGCGCGTGACGGGCGATTGTGGTTGCGAGTTGAATGCCAAAAAACGTGAGAGGACGCTACGGTCACGGAACTCTACGGCGACGTGAGAAGGAGCGGGCGGATACATCGACGGAAACACGGAAAGGATTCAGGTGGACGGCTCTATAGCAACAGGATGGCTGGCAATAACTAGGGGCCACTAAAACAAGTCCAGAATTCTCGTGGTGAAAATCGGATCGATCTCAAATAAAAGCCTACAGGCTGAATCCGTTCCAAAACAGGGACAGAATAGTGTTCATTTATCCAGCGAACACTTTCGTGCTCATATTTCGGCCTCAACTTCACCAAATTACGAGAGAAAAGAGGAAGTCAGCGCGGACGTTCGTAAGCGGTATACCTAATCCCAAAATGGCACGCGGTCGCCAGGGTTCGGTCACCATCGGAGCAGCTCGAAACACAGATCGATCAAAAGCATAATCAAGAGCCATCGAGAGACATCAATTGCCCGTCGACGAAGAAGACTGGAAATAAAGTTTTCTTGGGATCGCCGAGAGCCACAAAAGCATCAGTCAGGAGCTATCGGTCGAGCAGCCCCGTATACGTCAAGAGTTCGTGAAAAGAAATTTGTCTGCATCGATACAGATAAGAAATATGAACAATTACAATTAGATCATGGACAAAGTGAGTAAATGGCCAGAATCGAACTTATCAAAATAAATTAAAAAGTAAAGATATCAAAATTAATTATTAAAATATCGTAGATAATTACCGGTTGTATGATGTTAGGGTGCGTAGAGAAAATGTACAAAGTGTTGAGTAGGAGGCGTTCGAGAAACAAAATTTAACTATACCAAATAAAAGGAACGATGTCGAGCGCCGGCGTCCGCATCGTACCCAGTGTTTAAATGCGATAGGCGTAGATGTTTGCAATGGAGATGGCGTAGCGCAGCTCGTACTGTTGCACTGATGAGAGGGGAAATTTAGTCATATATTTAAATTCAATTGGTCCACTAAATTAACTTAAATTAAAATTGTAAACATGAAAAAGCGTATTGTATGATTGCGTAGCGCCGCTCGCACCGTCGCCCTGACAAAAGGGATATTCATTTGTGTAGCTAGGGTTTATGATTGCGTAGCGCAGCTCGCACTGTCGCTCTGACAAAAGGGATATTTATTGATATGTAGGTGGAGTGGTGAATGGGAGCGCGCATGGCCGAAAGAGTCGGAAAGGCCTTAGAATATAGAAATTATACAGAAAAATACTCGCTTGTAACTGTTGATAAAAGAGGGTGTGGTCGATACTCGAAAAATAAAAATAAATGGTAGTTATTTTTATCCAAAACAATAAGAAATAAACTACAATATATATATATATATATATATATATATATATATATATATATATATATATATATATATATATATATATTGTGACCAACTTTTCGAGGGGAAAAGGGAGAAGGATATTCGGATATCCACGAGGCCACAAAATCCCGTCCTCTTCCTTCCCGACGATTTATTTTTATAGGGTGCTAGCCGAAAATCGGCTCGTCGGGGTGGAGGAAGGGAGGACGGGAATACCCGGCTTGGCCGCAGCCCGAGGGAGAAGGGCAGAGGGGGGGGGGGTGCGCTAAGCGAACACTGTCACGGGAGGGAAGAAACTGATAAAACCCGCCTCAAGTCCATATTTCGTCTTGCGATTGTCTATTTCATCTTCAAGAACACGATTCACCCGACAAACAAACAATTCCCAAAACGGGACGACGCGACAAGTGACTAGGACGGATGCTC
This sequence comes from Ophion ellenae, assembly GCA_963210295.1. Taxonomy (NCBI): domain Eukaryota; kingdom Metazoa; phylum Arthropoda; class Insecta; order Hymenoptera; family Ichneumonidae; genus Ophion; species Ophion ellenae. The sequence goes on from OY723395.1 coordinate 706,314, forward strand.
ACACACGCACACGCGACCGGGACCTACACTCTCTTACACTTTATCGCGAGCTCGTCTCGGCCTCTCCTCACTCTCGCCTAACGGTCTAAAAGATTTCAAAATAACACCGGGCCCCCGCTACTCGGTTACCCGGCCGAGCTGGAATTAATTCGTTAACGCGACCAGAACTCTCCCGGCCGCCACGTTCACTCCCTCGATTCCCGAATCGACGACCGTCCTCAGCGGCAGAACCGGGATTATCCGACAAGCGACAGAGACACCCGCTATACCGGGCCAAACGGGCGGGACTCCGCACGGGTTCGAGCTCGCGTCCCGCTGAATGGCGGGAGGCCAACTCTCCGCTAAGAGGTTCCCGGTCTTTGCGACCAAAGGTTTTGTGTCTCTGAACCCCCTCAGGTCCGACCGCGGATTAGGAGGGTCGTCGACGGGAATTTCACTCGCGGTTCACACTCACACTCAAATACGCGAAAACGACAAATTTCGGGAACTTGCCCGACGCGAAAAAAAAAGAGACTTCCCGCGCGCGAGCACGACGCGAATCCTGCGGCGGGACGCGCTGGCTCGACCCTCCCACCGGAATTCCCTCAAATAATGCGAAAAGGCCGCGGCCACGACGGCACCGAGATCGAGGATCGATTCTACGGTCGACAGCCACCGAGCTGATACGAGGAAGCGCCGCTTGGCTCACCCGGGGATTTTGCTGGACCGCGTACTTCTTATCGTCCACGTCCGTCCGGCCCGATACCTCGCAGGAAGCTCCTCTCTCCGGCACGCGGGCTAACGTTCCGGCCCTCTCTCACGCGGGCCACGTGATCTCCCGTATAGAGGGCGGGCGCGCGCGTTCCGGTGTTGCGCCACGGGACTAGCGCGCGCGAATATGAATTATACGCAACGATCCCGAGCCAGATCGCGCGCGGACGATTCGCTGCGCGACACGGTCGAACAGGACATTAGGACTACGACGGGTGCGTAGACGGGGGGTGAGCGGGTACGCGTTCGCCGTTTCCGATCGCATGGACGAATTTGGGCGCGTTCGCAACTCGCGCGTCGCTTCATTGCTCCCGGTGTCCGGTGTCTCTCTCTCCGCCTCAGCTTGACGCCCTCGCCGCACTCGCGGGAGAACGCAGAAATTCCATTAAAAAAAAGAAAAATGATGGGAGGGATTAGAAATCGGCAATATCTTTGTTCAGGGGACCCCATGGAAGCTCGTCGTGGTCGCGGTGTCGGTCCCGAGCCGGAGGGACATCCCGACTCTGCACGCCGGGCGGGGGCATCGAATTTATTCACGTCACAATATATATATATATATATATATATATATATATATATATATATATATATATATATATATATTTATATATATAAATTCCCCCGAGAAAGAAAGAATTTAACCCCTCGAATTATTTTCACAGGGCCTCTGGCCCTTGGGTCGAGCCTAGGTGAGGCTGATATGCCGGAAAAACCATACCGGATAGAAAAGTTTACGGTTTCACCCGGAATTTTCTATGAGGAAATCGGGACCATGTCAGTAACCAGCGACGTGTGGGAATTGGCAGTAAAAATTGATCTAAGTCGAATAGCGGAACAGAAAGCGCAAATCACCGAAGCCAGGAGAAAAATAATGGACCTTTGCGGACAAGTCTTCCGGGCTAACTTGTTCTGTCATATGGCAACCAGAACAACGACTCGCATGGTCGATAAAGTTAACGGCGAACTACAAGCCGCATACGACCTTACAGGAGTTAGAAAAATTCACTATCGACGAGGTCTGATAGACGGATTGGGGGGAATAATAAAAGCAATCACAGGAAATATGGATGCACAAGACGCATCCGAAATTAGCAACGAAATAAACGAAATAAAAAAAAACGCAAAAAAAAAACAGTAGAAGACGCCCTAAAAGGAAACGTGCGAATTTTGGAATCAACAATAGATCGTTTGGAAGACAATCGGAAGGTGCTACACGCTCTCGTGGGACAGATCGAACAAAGGGTGATCAACCAGTACACCGACCAAAACACCCGGCAACAATTGGATGGACGAATGATGACTGTAAGCCTCATTGTAGAATCATTACTGAGGACAAATAGTTAATTTGTTAATAGGACTCACGAGAGGAATGGTGAGTCCAAGCATATTATCTCCACGACAATTGACAAACTATTTGACTGACGTTTTACCCAATTTACCAAAAGGGCATACGTTCCCTACTACGATAAGCTACGCGGAAATGCCAAAATTATTAGAGTTATCAGAAGTAAGCGCGTAAAGCACAAAAACATACATTGTACTTGTGATAAAAATACCGTTAATTGGCACTGAAGAATATAAAATCAGCAAAGCTTATCCTCTGCCCGCCACAATAAAAGATACTAGCTATCAATTTTTAGAAATGAAAATTGGCCTTGTCGCGGTCGAAATCGCACGAGGATCGCGCCTACCCATAACGGAAAATGATTTATAAAATTGTAAAGCCATAGCGTCACATTATTATTGCTGGTCAAAGCAAGCAGCGCGTCCCGCTCATACTCGCGCATCTTGCGAGGTGGCATTGTACATTGCACCTCAAGATAAATACGTGAATTGCGACCAAACAGCCGCTCAGATAAATAGCACTCGAATTGTTGCATTAGAACGCCATGGCACCGTTGCACCGGGGCCTGAAATACTTCTCATCCATTGCGGAAAACAACCAACGGCGTACGCGACCCTTACGGATGCTTTGGACGGAAAATATTCCGTCACCGCCCCTAGTTTTCGACTAGCAATCGTCGGCGAAATAAGACAGACCGTAAACGCCGATTTCCTACCGCAATATAATGTATCATTCTTGTCGACAGATATGAACATACTCGATCACACATTGACAACAATTGTACTGCCGAACGTAATCATAAACTATCCAAAAGAATTAAACAGGATCGGCGAACCCTTAAAAAACATAAAAAATAAGTTAAAAAGATTCAATTACATATATACATATAATAGGTAATTATTCGCTAAGCACAATCGCGCCGATAATACTCGGAATAGCCGGTATATGCTATTACCGCATAAAGCACGCAAGGAAACCTGTCAACAACGAGGCCCAAAACAGCGCCAAGCCGGCGCAACCAAGCAAAGCACAATCAGCATAGGGATGTTCCGATACCCACAAGGTATCGATACCTACTCACATAACTAGTACTTGAAATTTTTTCGATACTACTCATATGAGTACCTTCAAAGTATCGATACTTTTTACAATTTTTTATGGGACTATATGGGATAATGGGAAAAATATATTTGGGAACCACACATGTATTAATAAACGGTAAGTAGAAGTATTATGTGAATCATCTTTATTAATCGATGAAAATAATTAAACAAAGAACTCTTGTACGCTGAGATTGCCCAAGAACAGTAATTGCTCGAGATATTTTAGAGACAATCTGTTTCGTGCATGCGTCTTCGTTATTCCGGCTTTATGGAAATATAAATGTAATTTCATTTCATTCCGCAAATGGGTTGCTTTCGAGAGATACCACTGGGTTCGAGAGATAAAGAGAAACTTCGTCGCCTTGCTGCAATTTTTTTTTCTCATGGCGGCCGTGTGCCATCTCTTTATGGTGTTTCCGAAAATCGTATTCCGGTATTGCAGCAGAGGCGGCATCTTCTGACTCGTTTGAGCTACTTTGCTGTCCAACAACCATAGTTTTAAGTTTTTGTATCGCTTTTCCGCATGCGAGAGGATCTTGAAAATGAAGGTTTTTAAACATTGGGTCTAAAAGAGTAGCTGCGTTGGGTCTAAAAGAGTAGAATGGCTGCGTGGTCATTGAATTCAATCGAGCCATATCTCTTTCTTAGCTCTCTCAGTAAAACATCCTTACATTCTTTAACAATGGTTGCATTCGGTTTGATGCTATTGAGTTCTGTTGATAAGCAATTAATTATTGGTATAACTTCGGAAATTGTGACACATTTTTGGCCAGATGCTTCTCTTGTTACGTATTCAAAAGGCTTCAATAAAGCGGTGAGCTGATTCAGCGTTTCAGTTTCTACAGCACTTGGCATGTCTGGTGCTGATACGCTCTCGATTAGTATTTCCTTTAGAAATATTAATTTATCCGACTGGACGACACTGTTCTTAATCCAATGAACAATTTCTCGAACTTTTAATACCGCTGCTTTAACGCTAGGTAATTTTAACGCCACTTCAACTACAAGATTTACTGTATGCGCACAACATGGCAAATGTTTTTTTTCCCCAAGGCCATTCTCACAGCAGCAAACATAGAACTGGTATTATCGGTTACTGCTGCCCGAATTTTGCTTGGTGGTATATCCCATTTCTCGAGAATATCAAGGAGATTTTCTGATATTAACTCAGCAGTATGTCTTTCGCTTAACACCCGAGTTGCAAAATAATACATACACATTTCATTATATTCTAGAAAAGGTGCTGTTACACCTAAGAAACTCGATTCGTTCATAGTTTCAGTCCATATGTCTAGCGTAAGACAAATAATGTCTACTTTCGATAATCTCAATTTACAACAAGCAGTGCAAGCATCGAATTTTTCCACAGTTCTTTTCTTTGAGTATTTTGCACTGGGAAGTTTGAAAGTAGGTTCCACTTCCGTCATGAGCCGCAAAAACACCTTGAACTACATTGCATGAACATCACATGTCTTTGCAGATAAAAAATATGAACGCCTGAATAATTCTGCGATATTTCGCACCTCCTTCTGAAAAAGAAACTCGTTATAATTCTAAGATATACAAAACAATTACAAACTCATTTTTTGTTACTTACCTTTATTGCACGAAACACGAGCGAAAGCCTCCTGTAGAGTATTGCGCAAGTGTATCCTATTGTTATCCTCGATACAAATACTACTGCCAGCCTCGTCGTGATCGGATTTTTTTGGAGAAATTCTCGATGTTCATGATTGAGACTCATCAACTCCCACTACATCCGCCGAGTTAGCAGACACAGTTGTGCTTTTTGAACTAAAACATTGATGTTAGAAATAAACATTACATCGACAATTCCATTACTACAAGCCACACCATATGAAACATAACCTCTAAAATGAAATTAATTAGTGGAAGAATAAAATATTTTACCTTTCATGCCTGTTCTTATCCGCATTTTTCTATTGTTTCTTATTCACAACAGTTTTATGAGTATGAGCATGCTTAAAAAAGTTCGATGTGTTGCCACAATACTTCACGGTTTTGAAACAACGCTTACACGTTGCAGCGGATTCATTCATCTCGGTAAAGTATGACCATATTTTTGATTTTGGTGGCGCCATTACATTACGTACGTTCGAAACCAAAAACAAGCTAACAAGCTAATAATTGACCAATAATTTGGCAACAATAATCTTGCTATGATGCGCCGGACGCGCGCCAAAGTAGATGGAAGTATGGGGCGCTGGGCACACGATAAACTAGATAGAAGAACTATGCCGGGGTCTAGAACGGCAGGCTGTTTGGTTCTCGTATTCGTCACAGAAGAGCGCCTGCGTACGAGTGCAAGGCGCGAGATATTGTAATAACTTTACCACAGGTGCGAGAGAGAGAGAGAGAGAGAGAGAGAGAGAGAGAGAGAGAGAGAGAGAGAGAGATTGATGTTTATTAGCTTTCTCAGCTATTCATTGTGCATATTGTTACATATTTCCTTAAATCTAAGTACATCTCACTTTACTGTTGACACAAAATATTCTTTTAACATTCGTTTAAACTGCTCGACTTTTTCACAGCCTTTTAGATCAGCTGGCAATGCATTATACATTTTCACTCCGTCATAGTACATACTTTTTTGTGCGCTTTGCGTTCTCCGAAATTGTACTACTATATTTTCCGCTTGTTGTGTCTCCCTACCACTCCTCGTTCTCACTATTTGTAACCGACTTTTCAATTCTTTGGGCAGTATATTTTTCACTGCTTTAAATATAAATATACATACATTGTAATACAATCTTCGCCTTACAGACATAAATTGCACCGCATTCAGCATATCTTCCACCTTCGTGTATCGGTTGCATTGTAGTATGACTCTCATCGCTCTGTTTTGCGCGATCTGCAGTATATTCAACTCTGTTTCTCCCATACCCACTAACAGCGTTGCACAATATTCGAAGTGAGGGGCGATAATTGCTTTGTATATGACACATCTCGTATACGCAGATACGTAATGCCCTACTCTATTTAGGAAACTCGTTTTTTTTTAAACATATACTCACAGTGTTCTTTAAATCGTAGCTTGTCATCAATGATTATACCCAAATATTTAATCGTCTCCACTCTCTCTAGTTCCGTTCCATCCAAACACTTGAGTACAATATTCTCACTCGCACTTTTTCTTATACTGCTGACAATGATATATTTTGTTTTCTCTACATTCATTTTTGATTTATTTCTATCCATTCACTTTTCCACTATATTTAATAACATATTCATCTTTCTCTCCACTTCCGCGCTGCTTCACCAGTTACATATATGACTGTATCGTCAGCAAACATTTTTATTGCACATTCCTCTGTAGACAAATTAACTATATCATTTATATATATAATAAATAGCAACGGCCCTAGTACTGAACCCTGCGGTACCCCAGCTTCATTGGAAATAATTTCAGACCATTCATTACTAAATCGAACTTGCTGTGTTCTATTTCTTAAGTACGTTTGGAACCAATCTAATACCTTTTCTGTAATCCCATATTGGTATAATGTGTCTAATAATATTCCCCTATCTATGGTCTCAGAAGCTCGTCTTAGATCCATGAAGATTACTCCTACCAATTTCCCTTCACTAATGTCCATTTTCCATTCGTCTACAAACGTTTGAATCACCGTTTCACACGAATATTGCTTTCTAAATCCCGACTGATGCTCCGTTATAATGTCATTGGCTTCTAAGTATTTTTCAATTTTATTCTTCACTACTAATTCGAGCACTTTTTCGTACAGTGGCAACGTATTAATTGGCCTGTACTGACTGGCTTTCTCGGCCTTGTTCATCTTTGGAATCGGTATAATCGTGGAAGTTTTCCAGCTGTCCAACGTCCCTCCCTTAGCGACCCATTTATTATTTCCACAAATTCCTCTTTTTTTGCACTAAACGCCATTTTTAATACATCACTTGATATTCCTCCTTCTGTTCCCTTCTTTTTGGGAGTTCCATCACAATCTTCTCTAGGTCCTTTTTTTCCGAAACATTAAATTTTCCCATTATCCTTTCCTCATCCATCCCAACGCCCGTTAGAATCCTTCTTCTGTTTGGGCTCCCAGACATATCCCGCTGTATTGAATTAACTATATTGTTTATACTTTGTACATAAAACACATTAAATTTATCAGCTATACTACCTCCCATCGTGTCATCCAATATCTCAAAGTCTATGTTTTCAACTTCCCGTGTACCCATTGGTCCTCCTTTAATTAATTATTTTAATGTTTTCCACATTTTTGTCGGGTCCTTCTTATTGTCGTCTATCATCTTTTCATAATATTCCTTCTTCTTTTCTCTTATTAATTTAACTACCGTATTCCTTTCTATTTTAAATTGCTGCCACTTTTCCTCCAAGCCCGTGAAAACTGCTACTCTGTATGCCTCATCTCTTCTTCTCGCTGCTACTGTGATACCTTCCAAATACCATTTTTTTCCCGTCCCAAACCCTTGGAATCTTGACTGTTCTTTTGGTTGCAAACGTATCGAGTGCATCCACTATGTTATCAACAAGCTTTTTTTCTTTTCCGCACTCATTCTTTTCCGTCTTGTTACCTAATATGATTTTTATCCATCCATGGTCCGTTATCATTGTTTCATGCTCCACCTGAACTTGTGCACTCATATTAGCAAATAATAAATCTATAACTGTTCGGCTATTTTGCGGTATTCTCGTTGGCTTATTAACATATTGCTTCATCCCTAGACGCATCATTCCTGTTATTAACTTCGTTTTATAGAACGTTTCTACTGTAACATTGATATTAAAGTCACCTATTATCAAACAGTCTCCTTTTATTGTTAGTTCCTCAGTAACGTCTTCTATGTATCGTATAAAATCTGCATCCGATGCACTTGGTGAGTGATACACAACTGCGATCACTCCTTTATAATGTTCGTCCTTGACCTCTATTCCAGCACACCAACAGTTTGACTCTATTTTACTTATTGGTATCATATCAAATTTAATACCATCTCTGACGTATAAGATCACAGCACCTGTGTTCCTATTCTCCGCATCACATCTGACTATACCGTATCCCGGTATAAACACTTCACTGTTTTCTATTTCGGTCGTCACCCTGATCTCTGATAACGCTATAATTGCAGGTTTCATTCTGTCAACTACTTGGTATCGTATTTCATCCTTGTGTGCAATAAGACTTTGCGCATTCGTATACCATAACGTTTCTTCCTGCTGTAGTTGCTAATCGTCCCAGCCTGCTCTCCTCTTCTCTTCTTGGATTGCTCTTTCATACGTTGGGCAATCCCGATCGAGTGCGTCGTGTTCCGTATTTATCTCTAGGTTGAATGCTCTGTTTTTGAACACACAGTTTATGCACTTGTTTTCCGCCGCTGTACACCTACTCGCTTCGTGGTTTCCGGCACATTTATGGCACGTTTCCTCTCTTGTGCAGTTCTTTGCTATATGATAGTAGCCCCAATATTTGTAGCATCGCTTCACATTGATGTGGTTTTATACCGGACACTTTCTCCATCCCACGCTGATCTTGCCTTTCATCAATAGCTCTTGATGGGTTCCTTCATCGACTATCATTATTATTGAGCCTTCGTGTCTTCCTTCTTTGTTTATTCGTTTGACGATTTTCATCTCCCTTCCTTCATTTTCTTCCATTGCGTTCTGCTTCTTTATTGTTTCAACCAGCTCATCGTCTGCCAACTCTAATTCGTCCGCCTCCATGTTGACAATCTTAATTTTCGGTTTTTGTTGCATCGTTTCGGTGACTCTGGAACCTTCGCCCATTTTCTCCTGGACTATGGTCTTTAACTTTTCTGTTTCTTCCGTCGTTTCACAGCCCAAAATCACTGTTCCATTACTACCTTTCTTTAACCTTGTTACTCCCACAGCCATGTTTTTATGTCAACCTTTTCTTTGATCGTCTTTTGTGTGGCCTCACTTTCTTGTTTTTCTTTAGGCTTGATAATTATGACCTTCTCGTTTTCTTTTCTTTGACGGCTCCTGAATAGGTTTTTGGTACTTCCCGTGCTGGACCTAGAACTCCTTCTTGTAGCATCCTCTCGATTTCTTGGATTTCGTTCTTCATACCTTCTAATTCTTCTTGGACTATTTCTTTAAGAATAATCTTAACTTCTTTCTTGCATGCAACTTCATCCTTTAAGTCTTTCACGGTTTTCACCAACCAGTCTATTTTCACTTCCATATTTGCCGACGCACTCATAACTGTGCTTTCGGTATTTGACCCAGTTGAACCGAATCGGTCTCTGCTGAAACTGCTGCTACCTGCCGCGGGTGTCGAATTCTTCGGGGTTTCGTCAACTGGGAAGTTTGCGAGGGTACCCTTACACTGCACTAATTCTCTGTTTCTATCGTACACCTTATGCTTATTCACACATCCTGGATAATAAAAAAGTTTCGGACACGTCCTACATCGTACTGCCACGTTTTTGATCGCTTTTCTGCAACCTGAGCATCGATATTCATCGTACTCAGTCGTGGTATCCATTGTCAGTACGGTCGGTAAGTGACCATCTCGCACCGCCGTACGGCGACCATTACCGTGGCAGCGGTAATGGTCGCCGTCACCTTCTTCGCGAATCAAACAATGTCAGTGCCAAAAAGGTTCACAGGCCCGCGATCCCGATAGGTATCAGAATCATCGATAGTTCAAACTGTTCACCACACAAAACTGATCACTTTGTTATAGTTTTTATTTTAATTGCTGACTTTTTCCACTAAAAAATTGGCTCAATGACGGAGCGCATTTCACACACGTCTGAACTCCACCTCTACGAGAGAGAGAGAAGGTGGTAGGGAGGGAGGGAGAGGGAGAGTGAGAGAGAGAGAGAGAGAGAGAGAGAGAGAGAGAGAGATTAATTGATTGATTGATTGATTGATTGATTTATATAATTTATTATGCCCCAGCAAGCTTTCGGGCAAGTTGTGGTAATCAATTAGATACAATATGAAATACATGATGCGATTTAGCAATTAGAAATCATAAGTAATACAAAGCAAAGCAACCTTGCAAAGGATACAAAAAATCATACAATATAGTAATAATAAAATAATAATAATAATAACAAAAATAAAGCAATGTAGCAGTATAATAACAATAAGAAATAATAATAATAAAATAAAATAATAAAATTATAATAATAATAATAACAACAATAAAACACTATGCAAACAGAAAACGTGGGTGGTGGAAAGCAACCATTTGCAGGATACAAAATTAATAATAGGAAATCATACAGAATAATACAAAAATTATAACAAAATAATATAATATAATAACGCATGACTCGTAATGCTGAATAATCCACGTTTTAAATAATCCCAGATTGAATAAATTGTTTTGATTATCCACACCCGCAAGAGTATACAATACAATAGTGTAATAGAGTAGGTACACATAGCCGCGCCCAAAATTATGTATACTGCGAAGCATGTGTAGACAAAGATAAGGAAAAAAGAAAAGATAAAGATGAAGGAAAGCAGAGATAAATTAAAATAAAATGCAGTAAACTGAAATAGAATAAAATGAACAGAAAATCAAAATAAATCAAAATAAATCAACGCCAAAAATAAATAAAGTCAAATCAAGATCAAAATCAAAATCAAAACTAAAATAAAATAAAATCATATCAAATCAAAACCACATCGAAAACCAATTCAAAGGCGAAAACCAACATAAAACCAGAAATACGCCGCCAGTACTGTCAACAAACATGCTTTACGTGCTCGTTTTCAATTCAGTTCTATTTAATTTAATTTAAATTCGATGAAGCTACACTATGCTCAATTTCTAATACTCAAACTCGATCAAATCTGATCAAGACAGATTAAGAAAGATTATATCTCTATCGCAAGTTCGCTACTGAATAAATAATCAAATAATCTTACTTTAAAGATATCTAATGAGGGAGAGCCAGTTACATCCACAGGGAGTGAGTGCCATAAGTGGCATGCAGATACAGCTACAGAGTTCTGATATATAGTTGTCCTGGCGAACGGAATACTGAAAGTTGGTGGACGACGTCTCAGGGAGACCCGTGCATCAGGTTGAACTCTGTCAAATAATAATTTTAAGATGTATTCAGGGACTTGGTCGTTAAGGACTTTATAGACTAGAATCCCAAGAAAGTAAATTCGCCGATTTTTTGCCGAGAGCCATCTTAGCTGATGTCTGTACCGCGTCACATGCTCGTCACGCCGCAGATTAAAAATGAACCTTACACAAAAATTCATTAAGCGCTGGATTTTAGTGTTAAGAGTGTCTGGTAAATTACAGTAAACAACCGAGCACTAATCGAGTCTGGGAAAAACAAGAGTACTAATTAATTTTGCTCTTAAGGCGGCAGATATGATATTGCGAAGGAACTTTAGTTTATGAAGGATACCATGTATGTCACGCGAAATAGTGACGACATGACGCTTCCAGGATAGAGAAGAAGACATGATCAATCCCAGATTGCGATGTTCAGTTACATACGGCAACGGACTACTAAGCAACCTACTAAGATTTGCGGAAGGGTATCTAGATCAAGTACTCTTGTACGAGCATTACTGCCGATTAGTATAATCACAGATTTTGAGAGGCTCAGCGATAATTCGTTGGCTACTGAGTACTCGAAAATAGCATTTACATCGATGTTAATTCTCGCAAGAGATAAATGAAGTTCATTGGGCTTACAGGTGTAATAAATATGTAGGTCGTCGGCAAACACCATATCATTCGAGAATTTTAGGCATTCTGAGATGTCATTCAAAAAGAGAGAAAATAATAGAGGTTCTAGGACTGAGTCTTGAGGGATGCCTAGGTTGGTCGGAAGCCATGTCGAGATGATACCATGCGAGTCAACAACTGCCTGCATACGTCCTGAAAGATACGAGTATATCCATTTCAGCACAGTAGGAGAGAGACCTATACGTTTTAATTTTCGAAGTAAGATAAGGTGTGGAACTCTATCAAATGCCTTACTAAAATCGAATAATACTAATATGGTCAACTTGTCGGAGTCGACAGCCCGACGCGCGTCGTCAGAGATCCTGGTCAGAGCTGTCTGAATGAAAAACCCCACCCTATATGCAGATTGTCGTCGATCGAAGATGTTGTTCAACTCGAGAAAGTTGACCATCTGAGCTTTTATAATGCGCTCTAATAATTTAGAGATTTCTGATAGGTTTGCGATCGGCCGCGTATCGGACGGTGACTTCGGTACCTTGACTTTTAATAAAGGCCGAATATAAGCACGTTTCCAAGAAGAGGGAAATTGGCCTTCCTCAATGGAGTGATTGAATATAACAAAAAGTTGATCTACAATCGTGGGTGACGCTTGGCGAAGGCAAAAAGCAGGTACGCCATCAATAGGTGCGGTGAGAGAAGATGAATTTAGAGACTGTATCTGGGTAATGATGGTGCCCCGGTCTATTAAGGTGAAAGAAAAATTGTGATTCCCGCTCGGGATAGACGAGAGAGCCGCTTCAATGTTAGTCCAATTTGACATAACTGGTGAAGTGGCGACGGCGGCGAAGTGTGCATTTAGGGTATCCGCCGAGAAATAATTCAACGGTGAGGTGGTCGGCACTCTTATGAGCCCTAGCCTTTTAAGCTCTTTCCATAGAGCCGCTGGATCCCAAATCGCATTCAGCCTTGTTCGTGGTAACATTCTTTAGCCGCCCGAATATCACGAGTGAGGAGATCTCTGTACGCTCTATACTGAGCGAGGCCGGGTAAGCTGTTTGCCCGCTTTGCCGCTTCGTAGAGACGATCTTTGTGTTTAATGCGTATCCGGAGTTCATGCGTACGCCAAAGAGCTGGTGGTCGAGATACTGGAAAAGTTTTTATCGGAGCGTGCATGTCCAGAACGTCTTCTAAGGCGCGAGAAAATTTTATAACATCTCTATCAAAAGCAGGCTCCGAGTCCGGATCAGCTAAGCTAAAGTCGCTAATGAGAGAGTTTACGGATTCAGAAAAAGACTGCGTCAAAGTACGCGAGACTACCGCGTTTAATATGACTAAGGTTCGATTCGGTAAAATTAAACATGTAAGAAAAGTCCAATAATGCGGCCTCCAATAGATTGATGCAAACATCAGCGCATCGGCGCCAGGTTGAAAGATATTCAGCAAGATGAACTCGGGGCTATTAGAAAAAAGGCTTGGAGATGACGCGAGAACATTTGCTTTCAGGGAGGTATGGACATAGACTGCGACACCACCCCCCTCCTTCCCCACTCTATCATTACGGATAAGAAAGAATCCGTCGATCCTAATGAGGGAGTCGTCTATGTGTGGATGTAGCCAAGTCTCCGATATCGAGATGATGTGATAAAACTTTTCATGTAAAAACAATCTTACTTGATCGATGTGCGCTAGTAGAGAGTTCGCATTGAACTGAGCAATACGTAAATTCAGAACCGGAGACGAAGGTAGAGAACGAGGTGAAACTATGGCTGGCGTAGAGAAAATTAACGGAGCAAGGTTGTTTTGAGTGGGGCATAGACGATCAATCGGCATTACCCAAGTCGTCCTCAGATTTGACCTCGAAGCGTGGTTGTCCGTCCGCGGATAAATATTATCCGCAAAATTCCTTCCGTAGATTTTGCCGTCTCTGGTCCACACATACTTGTGACCTGTAATTAGTGCTCGGGCTTTAACACGCCGCAGTAACTTATGCGTAATCGCTGGTAGCATCTCTTTTAAGAAAATGTTGAAATCCCTTGCACCCATGGCACAAGTCTCGAATACCTCATACCATTTTAAGTCGCGTTTTTCACGTTTTCTGGCCAGGACAATGTCCCTGACGGAGTGAGAAGTTAAGGTAACGATATATGAAACCCGCATATTAGTGATCGGCTGGCCAACGGCACCAGTCGGTCTGATAGGGAGTCTGCGTACAGAGAGTATATGATTCGACAGCTCCGGGATGCCGAGTACCTCGAACGCTTTTTTCATGGATTCGATCGGTGATCGCACACGTCCTTCGATAAACGTGGGATCATATATTTAATATTATTTTTGCGCCGATTCAAACACGGGAATAATTCTGGCGGATAAGGGAAACTTGGGTCGCGCCGACAACGAAGAAACACTGGAATAATCGTTGCGTTTTACTAAAATGTTTATTAAGTGTCTACACGTGGATCACACGGCGGACGAAGACGCGGGTTACGCGAGGTTTGATATTAAGCGGAACTTGGCGGTAGCGCAAGTTGCGGGAATTATTGAAAATTCGTAAGAGGACGAAAAACGAGATCGAGTAGCGCTAGATTATCTTTGCTATGCGACGCTCGGAGGATTACTGAATTTTCGGTAAGAACGCGCGTATTACCTGGTCCGAGGATCGCGAGGGCCGAAGGGTAATTCGGGAGTCCGAAATCGCTCTTGTTTTTGCGTACGTACGTCATAATCCGGCGCGAAGAGCCGAGACTACAATCGTACATAGCAACAGGAATTTGTAAACACTTTAAAACTAATATTTGAGAATACGCTAAATTGATAGAAATTCGAACATACCGCTCGCCTCGTTCCGAATGGAACGAAATGCTGCAAGGTTCTCGCAGCGCTTGCCGTGTAATCTTTTCGCAAGTACAATTTTAGACCCGACATTAATTGCGAGAACTTACTAACTAACAAAGAATTTTACATGAGAAACCTGACAGTAAATCGAAAACTTAAAATCTAGAAAAAAAAAAAAATTAAGGCTCCGGTGCGCTTGGAGCTGAATCACATGGAAGGGGACACACTTTCGCAATGGGGCGCTTTAAAATCGTTTTCGCGGTACGTAGCGTTACGACGCAAACTAGACCATCGGGACCTGGGTGCGTATCGAGTACGCGAGCTAATTCCCATCGCGACGGCGGGAGTAATTCGTTTTTGAGGAGTACGAGCGCTCCGATTTTCAGGGACGACGAAGACGTGCGCCATTTTGCCCGCTGTTGCATCGTGCACAAATAATCTTGCCTCCAAGCTTTCCAGACATGCTCGTGCATAGCCTGTACCTTTTGCCGACGGGAAAGCTGGTTTTCCTTTAAGTCTTAAGAAAAGCTTTAAGATTTTGCATAATAGCGTTGACAGCTCAAGCTGAGACACCGTATGAGCGCCGACAACGCGCTTCAAATGATGCTTAAAGCTTTTCACTCCAGCTTCCCACAGTCCGCCGAAGTGAGGCGCAGAGGCCGGAATAAAATGCCAACGGATTCCATCCATCATGAGGTTATCACGTAAGGCAGAATTCTTGAGGGTGGCCACGAATGTGCGGCGCAATTCGTTATCAGCGCCTTGAAAATTCGTTCCGTTGTCGCTGTAAACGTCGATCGGTCGACCACATCTACTTACGGATCGTTGAAAAGCGGCAAGGAAACCGGAAGTCGCGTAGTCATCGACGTATTCGAGGTGAACGGCGCGTGTTGCGAGGCAAACGAAGAGTGCCACGTAATATTTTCGCGCCTTTTGGCCTCGTCCTATATACGGGATGATCTGGAATGGACCGGCATAGTCCACGCCACAATGTGAGAACGGAGGCGACGGATTGACTCGGGGAGAGGGAAGGTTTCCCATGAGTTGACTGGCAGTAACAGCGCGTTCGCGGACGCACGTTATACACCTATTGATCCGAGCTTTAACGAGAGATCTCGCGTCGAGAATCCAATAATTTTGGCGAAGGAGTCGCAACGTGAGCTGACTGCCTCCGAGCAATGAGCGTAAATGCGTTTGATTGATGATTAATTCACTTATGTGATGCCGCGGTAGAATGCGCGGAAATCGTTCGTCATAAGAAAGGAACGAGTGACGCGACCGCCCGCCAAGACGCAGCTGATCGTTCCCGTCGAGAAACGGATTAAGCGGCTTGAGGGGGCTTGAGCGCGGCCGTGCCGTATTTGACTGCTGCGCTTGAATTTCCGCCTTGAAGGATGCGTGTTGAACGCGGCGGACCCAAAAGTCGCGTGCTTCGTTTCAGTTCTCAACTAGTTGAGTAGTTGAGGCTGCGGATTGGTCGAGTTTGCGAGTTCGGTATTTTCGTAGCCAGTGGAAAAGAATAACCGTAACTCGAAGCAGTTTTCCCCAGCTTGAAAAGCGTGAGGGAAAGTCCCACTCCTCCGTATCTTGTACGATGTGAGTCGTCGCTGACGAGCGTTGTTCTTGGAGAACGATTTGTGGATCGACTGAGTCGTCCGAGGTCGCGCAATGTCGTGCATTCGGCCAAAACGCGGAATTCTGACGAAGCCAAGATGGGCCTGACCACCAGAGCGGGTGTTGCAGAAATTCATGAACGGAAATTCCCCGAGACGCGTAATCCGCGGGATTATCGCGTGTAGGGACATGATGCCATTTAATCTCGGGCATTTTAGTTTGGATCTCGGAGACCCGATTTCCGACGTAAGGCTTCCAGCGGGAAGGGTGCTGGGTGAGCCACGCGAGTGCGACGGTTGAGTCGGTCCAACCATGCACGGGAATTGATTCGAATTTTAATTGTCGTTTGACGTATTCAATCAGTCGAACAAGCTATACGACTCCATTCAGTTCGAGTCGCGGAATGGAGACTGTCTGAAGTAGAGCGACTTTAGATTTGGCCGCTAATAGTGAAACGGATATGTCGGAGGGAGAGTTCAAGACTCGTACATATACGACCGCGGAGAACGCGCGTTGTGACGCGTCCGCGAAACCGTGGAGCTCGATAGCACAATGTTCTTGCGTAGTGGTGCTGATCCATTCAGATCATGCCGATAAGAATTCCACCTTTCCAGGAGCGATGAAGGAACTGCGGCGTCCCAATCAATTTTTGCAAGCCATAAGTCTTGCATGAGTATTTTGGCGTTAATAATGACTGGGGCGCGTACTGCGCAATAAATACTGCGCGTTTCTGGAATTTCTGCGATTTGAAAGCTAAACGCGTCTTCTTTGGGCAGCCACGTGATGCCGAGAACTTTTAATACGGCCGAGTCGTCGTTTGATAGGTCGATCGCGAGGTCGTGACCTACCGCAGGAATGTCCGCTAATAATTCAATATCGTTCGCGGACCATTTGCGTAGATTAAACCCACCGCGTTTTAGCAGTGGCACGAGTTGCGTGCGGATTGTTCAAGCGCTTTCGAGATCATCGGCGCCGAATAAAACGTCGTCTACGTAAGTCGAACTGCGGATTACGTCGACGGCAGTGGGAAACGCGCTGCCCTCGTCATCGGCGAGTTGCAGTAGTACGCGGTTGGCTAGATATGGCGCGCTCGCGGCACCATACGTTACGGTTAACAGACGATATTTCTGTACTAGACCGTCGGGTTCTGGTCGAAAGACAATGCGTTGATAATCGGTGTCATCATGGTGAACGAGGATTTGGAGGAACATTTTCTCAATATCCGCGATATAAACGAAACGGTGTCGCCGCCAGCTTGATAGGACGCCGCCGATTTCTCGCTGTAGTTTGGGGCCGATGTGCAGATGGTCATTCAAAGACGTGCCGTTCGAGGTGACGCTAGACGCGTTGAAGACCACGCGGAGTCGCGTAGTGGAGCTGCTATCACGGATAACAAGATGATGCGGAATGTAAACTGGGTTAAGGATCGCGTCAGGTTCGCGGACCTTTTCCATATGTCCCAGCGATTCATATTCTTTTAAGAAACCGGAGTATTCGCTTACAAGCTCCGGTTTTTCCTTGAGACGCGTTTCGTGATGCGCGTATCGGGTAAGCTCGATCTGGAAACTGTTGCCCAGATCGGAAACGAAATTACCGCAGAAAGGAAATCGTAAAACGTAGCGACCGGAGGGATCGCGGGAATGCGTTTTACTGAAATGGTTTTCGCATTCCTCCTCCTTGGGCGTAAGAAATTGTTTTGCGGGAATTTCTTCAATTTCCCAAAACCGTCTGATGGACGCGTCGTCGTCGGTCTCGAGCGCGCAATGTGTCGCAGAATTTATCAACGCGGGCGTAACGCGCGTTGTATCCGTGGGGCCAGAGATTATCCATCCCAAAGTAGTGAGTTGGGCCGGCGGTGACCCAATCGGACCTTTTCGAAGAGATTCGAGCAGGATGTAGCTGTAAAGATCGGCTCCGATTAAAGAGTTTATTGATTCCTTGCTGGAAAGATCGGGATCGGCGAGGGCTCTTTGAGGTTCGGCCAAGAGCCTACTTGACGCGAGAGCCGCGCAGCATACGAAGTTATTTTTTGATATACGTAAGCGACGATAGGTAAACGAGTGCCTGGGTCGTTACACGACTCGAGAGTGAGGTGTACTCAAGAAGTCGCACGTCCGGAAAATGCGTCTCCAAACGACGTGACGTGGACATTCGCTCGATGACGCGAAGTACATAATTTTTTAGCGATTGCTTCAGAAATGAAGCTATGTCTCGACCCTTCATCGAGTAAGGCTCGCACTTTCACGACGCGCTCTTCTGGAGTGCATAATTTGATCCAAGCGGTCGCGAGTAAGACAGAGTTCGGAAACTCGTGCGTCGTGTTAATCGTTGCGTTTTGAGCAGGGATTTCCTTCTGTGCGGAAGGAGGATTGGGGACCGGAGAAGACGCGGTGTTTGACGGAAGTAAATTGACGTCAGCAGCGCCGGTCGTTGCTTCGGCAGCAGTTTCGCTAGTCGAAGGAGTCGTCGATTCCTGACGAGGAACGGACGCGCGGTGTATGCTAGTGTGATGTAACCTTTGACATTTGCTACAGCGATTTGGCGACTGGCATTGATTTGGAAAATGGCCAGGCTTTAAACAATTGAAACAGACGCGAACGCGTTTAGCGGTCGCGAAGCGATCGTCGAGCGATTTTTTGAGCCACGTGGGGCAAGACGCAAGCAAATGATTTCCCGAACAGTCCGGGCACTGTTTTGAAGTAGTGTTGTGTACGTTCGCTTTGGCATTCGATTTATTGGCGGACGGATTTGCGCGGGACGCGTTATGCGAGGTCCCGCCTTGAACTGGCGCAATACCTCGAATTCTTTCAGTTAAAAAGTCTTTCAAATATTGGAACGATGTAAAATCGTTTGACGCCCCTAGACTCAAATTCCAGGCGGTACGCGTACGTGTACTGGATTCTGGCGCAACCAAATAAACTAATAAATCGTCCCAGTATTCGACAGGACGTCCTACGTTTTTTTAACGCGTTTAGCGAGGAGTTGACCGTGTCGCGTAGGCGTTTTACTTCAGACTCGGTTTCTAATTTCATAGTTGGTAAACTTACGAACGCGTGAATGTGCGCGAGAACTAACGCACGCATGTTGTCGTACTCGTCGTTGAGTATTTTCCAAGCGCCTTCGTAATTGGCGTCGGAAACCGATACGTGGTCGAGCATGAGAGCCGCGTTGCCCTCGAGAAACGATTTTAAATAATACATTTTTGCCCTGGTGTGAGCGATACGTTCTCACCAACTGGCACCTTGAAAGAATCCCGAAAACTCTCCCACCGGGTCGGCTCGCCGTTGAACTTCGGGATGGTAATACGTGGGAGCGCGAAGGTGGATGGTCCGGGTGCTTCTCCAATCATCGTGGAGTTCGAGATCGTTGGAGCTATCCGTTGTTGTTTCTCTTGTTGATCGAGAATTTCCGTGAGTTGATCCAGGGCGTCTTCGTAATCATTTTCGGCACTCAGGAACTCGTCCTTGGGGAAGTACTTGTGATCGAGTTGCGCTTCTGACGCCTTCTGTTACAATAGTACGTCTCGAGCGCAACAAGCTGACCAGAGTTCTTGTAAGCTCGAAAGGCGTGTGCGCGTTTTCGAGGCGGTAAACTTGTCCTTGCCGAACTTTTTGTAGTTCGGCAAAATTCTCCTTATTTGATTGAATTGCGCGGTTTGCGCGATGAGCAGATCGTCGAAAACGGTCTTTTCTTTATTTTATTTTGATCCAGTAAATTTGTATTGACTCGAAAGACAATAACGACTGCGTGTTATTCGTTTGAAAGAAGCGAGTATGAGATGGGTCCTCTATCACGATGTGAGTGACAGAGAGAGAGAGCGATTATTGACGTTCGGGTTGACTGAGCGTATCGAAGGTGCTTATTGTACGCGAGTACAGCTCTATCTCCAATTTCGCGTGGAAGCGCGCGAAATAATTTCTCTAGCGAGAACGGTAACAAGAGAACCCGAAAAGTTCTCACGTGGTATACTTCCTAACGAAAATATTCCAGCAGCGTTCGATACGCTGTATTATTATAAGTCGAACGACACAGGCATCTTCGCGTAATGAAAACGAAGTTGGCCTTGAGGCACGAACTGTGATAGTCTTCCCTGAACTTGAAAATGGAAGATTTCACTTAACACTCGCAAAATTAGACTCGTTTAATTGTTAATTATCCGGCTCGAAGGACCTTAAATATGATCGCACACGTCCTTCGATAAACTTGGGATTGTATATTTAATATTATTTTTGCGCTGATTCAAACACGGGAATAATTCTGGAGGATAAGGGAAACTTGGGTCGCGCCGACAACGAAGAAACACTGGAATAATCGTTACGTTTTACTAAAATGTTTATTAAGACGGAATGACACCTCATCGCGGTCGGTATGGTAGAACATTTATAGATACCCAAAAATCTCTGAAACGGCTCTTCAGATCCCGTCGAAACTTTGCCAAACGGCGTCAAAAAGATAGAGGAACAGCTGTCTGCCCCTCAAATTTTCTGGATTTGAGAAAAAGAACATAGATTGACTTATCATAAGCCAATCTACATTTTTTTTTCAAATTCAGAAAATTTGGCTGTTCGTCTATCTATTTGACGTCGTTTGGCAAAGTTTCGACGGGATCTGAAGAGCCGTTTAAGAGATTTTTGGGTATCTATAATTGTTTTACCATACCGACCGCGATGAGGTGTCATTCCGTCTTAAGTGTCTACACGTGGATCACACGGCGGACGAAGACGCGGGTTACGCGAGGTTTGATATTAAGCGCAACTTGGCGGTAGCGCAAGTTGCGGGAATTATTGAAATTTCGTATAGAGGACGAACAACAAGATCGAGTAGCGCTAGATTATCTTTGCTATTCGACGCTCGGAGGATTACTGAATTTTCGGTAAGAACGCGGGTATGACCTGGTCCGAGGATCGCGAGGGCCGAAGGGTAATTCGGGAGCCCGAAATCGCTCTTGTTTTTGCGTACGTACGTCATAATCCGGCGCGAAGAGCCGGGACTACAATCGCGCATAGCAACAGGAATTTGTAAACACTTTAAATTTAATATTTGAGAATACGCTAAATTGATAGAAATTCGAACAATCGGACTAACGTCGTCTCGAGATGGCATGCCCGAGACGAAAAGTTCGTTTATGATTTTAGACGACATAGCCTGAGAATTTGGAATCACAGACTGATTATCGCGAGTGGCAGCATTCTCCGCCTTTAGAGATTGAACGGTGAGCTCAAGCTCGGAAAGGCGAAGAGCGTCCGCTGAAACAGCAGCATCAATAGTCGAAATTTTTAATATCAACGAACGAAGCTCTCCGTTGGTTTGATCTTGACTATGACTGAGGGCCGTGATTTTAGCGTCAGTCTGCTCGTGTATGGCTATTAATTTATCGAGAGATTCATCTACGTTATGATGCACGGCAGCTGGAGCATTAGAAAACGATACTTCAAGATCACCTGCTGCAGATGACATATTAAGATTAAGTCTAGTCCGTGTTGCAGAAGATTGGCTGAGACTCGAACACTCCGGTGTTGTGGTTAGGTTAAGTACGCCGCAGTCCTGCACCGATTTTGACTGGAGATGCACTCTAGCACACCCACGATGGAAGGCCGATCCACACCCAATGCACTGATTGGATAACCCAGCGATAAGCTTGCTGCACTTAGCACACGACTTTTCCATTGAGAGAAAACGATCGATGAATTTGTCGATGTGTCAGATGCCGCGCGAATCTTCGCAACAAACTTGATCGATGAACGGTAGAGTGTGGCGCCCATGCGCGGGAGTATCAATGCGAGACACTGCTGAGTACGGGGCGCATGCGCAAGGTGATGATTTTGGGGCCTCGACTAGAAAGAAGCACCGAGTGAAATCATGGCGACGACGAGATGGCGAAAAGACGAAAATGAACTTTCCAGATGTGCGAGACAATCAACGCCCAATGTCTTAGTAGTTTTGCCCGTTGAGAGCAATACTTTAGCTTTGCTAGTCCTGCAACAAAAACGCCCGTAGGCACGTCGGCGGCAGGAGAAATTCTTGTGATAAGACGGAGCCAAAAAGAATGCGTGCGGCGGTACTTACAAGCAGAGAGAGAGAGAGAGAGAGTGGATGTCACATAAGTATCACTACAATGAATCGATGCTGAAAGTATTTGATATCAAAACTAAAGGACAGAGTACTTTTTCGTATTCACTTGTATCGGAAGAATCTATGGATACCACAAGTACTTGGTATCGGAAGGAAAGTATCGATACTTTACGTGTATTTTTTTTCCGTACGAGTAGTGTGCGGCCGTGTTGATGAATACGTGTTGTTGAGGAATCAGCTTCGATTCGGCCAATGAGCGTTTCCAAGGTCGTGATGGAAGAAAAGTTTTTCTGTTACGTTTCGATACTGGATTCGGATCCTCTTCAGAATTTTATTTGTTCTATAAATTATGAGATACAAATTCTATAGACAGAGTTTACAAGATTTTGTATAATTGTTCTTTGTGTTATAAACAAGTTATAGATGTGTTATATTGATTTGTGTAAATTATGTGTAGTTTTTTGTAATTTTAATCATAGTGATATTGCATGAGCATTTTTTGTGATATGTTAATTTATTCTTTTTGTTGCGTGACAAGAGTGGTGTGTGAGAGTGTGATGTTATCTATTATAGATTTTTAGGTTACGAAAGATATCAAATGACGAACCTGAATATTGTCGATATTTCCAGTTTTTTTGTTTGTGCTTGGAAGATGATTAGAATAGGCAGTATTTATGATCGTTGAGTACTGTCTCATGAAGGTAAATCGGAGAATTGATACGGACCCTTTATTTCTCATTGATTGAAAGAATTTATTGTTTTTTGGCGATTTCTATTATCTGTGAAAATTTAGTATTGTAAGAGAATCTTCAGTCCGATCTATAAACATTTTTTAATTAATGAAATGTCGTGTGAATTTGATATTTACCTATTGACATTTTAGATTTTTTAAATATAAATAACTATATCTTCGAAAGCTCAAAGAAGAAAACTAGACATTATCTCTGTTCTACATGTCGAGTAGTGAAGTCTCTGAGAATTCGAGAGAAACTAAGTGGCGGACTTAATGTTTCCGGAGAGAGGGAGAATGATCCTTTTGACAATGCCGTGTCAAGAGTTTTAAAGTACCCGTGTCATGTTAAGAATTTTTTAAATTAATGTATCGTGTCAAGAGTTTGAAGTTTAAAATTCTTGTGTCATGTTCAGAATTAAAAACAATATATATTAAGGTATCGTGAACCGATGTGCTGGTCTAGTGGTTAGCGTGCTTGCCTCTGAAATCAACACATCAGGAGGTCGCGGGTTCGAATCACGGTCTCGTAGTTTCGGAGAGAAATAACAACACAGGCGTGACGCAGCTCCATTTCTCCATGGATGTCGCGCACACGGATCGGTACGTGTGTGTGTCGGGTGGGTGTGGCTGTAGCCTGTGAGCTATTTCTCGACGAAACGCGACTAGCTGCGAGGCTGGAAAGCGAACTCATGACCGGCTGTATTGGTATAGGTTTTCCGCAGTTTCCCTATACCCTTGGTAGAAAATGTCATGGTGAATGCGATACAGAGGGGGAAATCGGCTGCGGCCGCAAGGTGGGGATCGATTAGGGATGTGGATTGGAGAAAAATGGTGGAAAATGTGAAAAGGGGAAATCCCTGTACATGGAAGCTACAATTAGCGATGCGTTCGCCGTAGCAGATACAAATTTAAAAAAAATAAAAAAATATATTAATGTGTCGTGTCGGGAGTTTTGAATTTAATGTGTTGTGTCACGAGTTTTTAAATTGAGTCACGAGTTTTAAAATTGATGTGTATAATTGTGGTTATACAATATTATTATGATTATATTATTGAGTTATATATCGAGCTTAGTTTATTTATATCTGTTCGGACATTTATGGCACTAGGATGGACTTTAATTTGAATAATTTCTAGGATCAATCTTTTTTTGAGGGATCATCAAATTTGAAATCGTGTTTTCGTTCTATTGCGTGCTGTGCTAGGGCTGTGTGTATTGTGGTGGTGTGTTTTAGGCTATTTTTATGTCCATTGATTCTATTTTTTAGGCATCTTTTTGTTTGGCCTATATATGTAGAATTACAATAATTACAATCAATTTTGTAAACTATGTTAGATTTTTTGTTGTTATCTATTTTGTCTTTGGTGGAGCCTGTAATAGATAAAATGTTGTGTTTATTGTTTGTGGCTAGTGTTATATTATATTGTTGAAAAAGATGAATTAGTTGGTGATGGATGTTTTTTTGTGTATGGTAGATTTATTAGTCTAGAGCAATCAAAGTTTTTATTTTTCTTATTTTGATTGTTGATTGTAGAAAGTCTTTGTTTTATTATTTTTTCCGTGAAAAGATGGATGAGATGAGATGACTCAACTCATTAAATTCAAAACTCCTGACACGGCACATTAATATTTAAAAAAAATCTGAACATGACACAAGAATTTTAAACTTCAAAACTCGTGACACGATACATTGAATTAAAAAATTCTTAACATGACACAGGTGCTTTAAAACGCTTGACACGGCATTGCCAAGCGGATCATTCTCCCTCTCTCCGGAAAAATTAAGTTCGCCACTTAGTTTCTCTCGAACTCTCAGAGACTTCACTACTCGACATGTAGAACAGAGAAAATTTCTAGTTTTCTTCCTTATGCTTACGAATATATAGTTATTTTTATTTAAAAAATCTAAAATTTCAATTGGTAAATCTCACATTCATACGTTTTATTAATTAAAATCTTTTCATAGATCGAACTAAAGATTCTCTTACAATGCTAAATCTTCACAGATAATAGAAATCGCCAAAAAACGATAAATTCTTGCAAACAATTGGAAATAAAGGGTCCGAGTCAATCCTCCGATTCACCTTCATGAGACAGTATTAGACGATCATAAATACTGTCTATTCTAATCATCTTCCAAGCACAAACAAAAAAAAACTGGAAATATCGACAAAATTGAGGTTCGTCATTTGACATATTTCATAACCTAAAAATCTATGATGGATAACATCACACTCTCACACACCACTCTTGTCACACAACAAAAAGAATAAATTACATATCACAAAAAATTGCTCATGCAATATCACTATGACTAAAATTAGAAAAAAACTGACACATAATTTACACAAATCACTATAACACATTTATAACTTGTTTATAACACAAAGCACATTAATACAAAATCTTGTAAATCTTGCCTATCTATAGAATTTGTATCTCATAATTGATAGAAAAAATAAAAAGCCGGAGAGGATCCGAATCAAGGATCGAAACGTAACAGAATAACTTTTTTTCTATCACGACCTTGGAAACTCTCATTGGCCGAATCGAAGCCGATTCCTCAACAACACGTTTACTTATATTTACTAGTATGGGAACATCCCTAAGTCTGCAAAAAGGAAGCTGCCCGTGCCTAAATTGAGAATAAATATCAAGCGAAACACATCAACGACGAGTTCCGTGCAAAATGAACAAGCGAAAAATGTATTGGAAAACATTTTATTATATTAGTGCGGGAATTATTTTAAGGAAACACGTATCGATATATACATATATACATATATATATATATATATATATATATATATATATATATATATATATATATATATATATATATATATATATATATATATATATATATATATATATATATATATATATATATTGTAACGGGTGTTAATTCGTTACAGATAAATTTATAGGTTCGGGGACTCGAACAGGGAAGAAATTAATTGAAACTCAGGTGTTTTGGGGTATTTTAACAAAAAGTGCGATTTATTCAAGTTTTTATGGCTCTATATAATGTAAAAATAATAATAATAATAATAATAATAATAATAACGCTATGTATAAGTGTAGTGTGTTGTTTGTGTTGTCTTTGTATTTTTCGCAATGTTCTTCTCGGTCGATCAATTACTCTTTATTCGCATGGTACATTTGGTTCGGCGTGGTCAGTTATCATGGATCGATATTGATTATTCCCTGTTTCGCGACTCGCGATCTACGGGCCGTGCGCGCGCGCTCTCTCTCGTCACGCGCCGCGATCTATTTCCCTACTATACCTCGGCCCTTCGCGCCGCGGTGATCGATGCTCTCTCCCGATCGCTTATCGCGCGTCGATAATTAAACGCTCGGTCCTTGATCTTGGCATGCGATGTCGCCACCGACTGGTCTAGGATAGTCTACTCGAGCAATGTGCCGCGAGCACTCGACTGACCCTTTTTTGTATAGATTTCGGCGCTCTCGTAATTTAGGAATACCTCCTTGTCCTTTCTGTTGTCCTGATCCATATAACTTGATGATCACGGTGTGTGTGTAGTTGTGTGTCTGTGTGTGTATGGGTGTGTGTATGTGTCTCGTATGACTATAGCGTACTCTTCCTTATTTCCTAATATAATATTTCGTGTATTTTCTCAATTTAATATTTTTCCTTATATCTATTCGTACGCTCGCTCGTTCTGATACCTTCTCGCTTCCTATTTTCTCCTGATATACCTGTCCTACCTATTTAGCGCTAATTGTTTGCTGTCTTTAATTTATTAACCTTCCTTATTGCTCTTTTTATTTTTCTTTGATTTTCTGATATTTTCTCGTAAAATAATTTTAATTCTTCTTCGTTTTTTTTTGTTCCTTAACGTTCCTTGTTCTAGACGTTTCCGATCCGTGAGGGATGTACTAGGTCCAGCAGTACTTGTTATCTTCAAAAAAAAAGATGAAGAGAGCTTTCTAAAGCCTTTTAGGCGCGACTCCGTTTTTTCCTTGTTTTTCAACGTTCCATGTACCAGACGTTTCCGATCCTCGAGGGATGTACTTTGTCCAATCATACTTGTCGATCCACGAGGACTAAAAGAATCGATCTTTCTAATGCTTTTTAGGCGCGACTCCGTGTTTCTCTTGTTTTTCAATGTTCCATGTACCAGACGTTTCCGATCCTCGAGGGATGTACTTTGTCCAATCGTACTTGTCGATCCCCAAGGGACTCAAAGAGTATCTTTTCTCCAAAAATCTTGTCCTTTTATACTCTGATTTTACCGCTTTTCAAATCCCCTTCTTCTCCGTCTTTAATTCAATTAGTTGGTTTGTCCGGTTTCTGCCGGTTTCTCTTTCCCCTTAATTCGATTAGTGTAACGTCTGAATTTATTTGGGTGACCGTTAGTCCTTCTCTGTTCTTGTCTGCCATTAATTTAATTAGCGTTGGTTCGACCAACATGGCGGATCTCTTGGTCTGTTTTTCTCTTTTACCCCTTCCTTTCCCCGAATTCGGTTGGTTCCTGAATATCCTTGGGGCGATAGCTTCTTGGTTGGTTTATGAGACGGTCTTTTCCGTCTCAATATATATATATATATATATATATATATATATATATATATATATATATATATATATATATATATAATTACAGAGATATTCGAGGTGGCAACAGTTAGTGCCTCACCCTGTGTACTTCCAAAACCAAAACTTCTAGGGATTGAAGGGGGACGTTTGAAAAAAATTTATTTGAGGAGCCAAAATTCAAGATGGCGGCGTTACAAAGGCTGCCATGTTTTTTTCAAACGGAAACATAACTTTTTTTTATTGTCAAAAAATTTGTCAGCTGAAAACTAGAAACTTTTGTTGAAAACGTTTTTTGATAAAGTTCATAGTTTTCAAGTGAGAACATCATTTTCAATTATTTCAGATGTATCCAGGATTTGTGTGTGTGTGTGTGTGTGTTTTTCTACCCATCGTGATCAAAGTTCGTCAAGGATTTAAAGAAACACGTTTTTGGGCCTGAAAATGGCACAAACGCTATTAAAATGGAAAAAAAACTATTTTTCATCGATTTTCCTCCAAAATTTTCTC
>OY723395.1:739524-805331 GCA_963210295.1 Ophion ellenae
TTGTGGGGGTACTTAAAAGATGCCGTCTACCGTTAAGCTCCAACAACACGGGAGAATATGAAGGAGCGGATAAGATCTGCCTGCCGTGCAATCCCGAGAGATGTTCTCGGGATTGCACGTAATGAACTTTATCAATAATTTTTTTCACCAAAAGCTTTTAGTTTTCAACTGACAAATTTTTTGGCAATAAAAAAAAGTTATGTTTCCGTTTGAAAAAAACATGTAAGCCTTTGTAACGCCGCCATTTTGAATTTTGGCTCCTCAAATAAATTTCTTTCAAACGTCCCCCTTCAATCCCTAGAAGTTTTGTTCCACATAATATTTCGTCCGAGCAAAATTTTTCGAGAAAATTCAGGTGTGAGATTAAAATGGGACACCCTGTTAACTAACTGTTAACTAACTGTTCCCACCTCTGTAATTATCGATAAGTACAGAGGTCGATAAAGTCGATAATTACAGAGATATTGCCATATCTCTGTAATTATCGACGCCACAAAAAAATGTTTGAAACAAAAGTTGTACCGTACGAAAGGGGTCATCAAATGCGACCATTTCTTTTATCTCAGTGGAGGCGCTGTCGCACAGTAAAGCACACTTCCACTTTTTTAAATGGGACGGTACATTTTTTTTCAACTTTCTTGTAGAGCATCGAAAACTGTATAAAAAACATTCAGGGGTCAAAGTCGTTCAAGAACATTTAAGATCAAAAAGTGACATGAACTTTATTTTTATGTGAAATCACGTTTATTCACAGTAGATGCTCAAAGTGATTGCCACTGGAATCAATGCAGTATGGCAATCTCCTCATCACGAATTGTGTAGAATTTATCACTTCGGCACTTCTCGAATCACAGGCTCGAAGAATTCTCTTACGCATATCATCCGGCGTAGTTGGACGTTCTTTATAAACAAGATCATTCAAGTATCCCCACAAGAAAGAGTCCAGAGGCGTCAAGTCTGGCGTGCCACGATACAGCTCCTTCGCGTCCAATCCAACAATTTGGAAATCTCTTTTGCAATTCATTTCTAGCTATCAGCGAATAATGTGCCGGGCACCCATCGTGTTGATACAACATTCTGTTTCTTGTTTCTAAAGGTATTTCTTCCAATAACGGACCTAATGTTTCTTGAAGGAATATGGTGTACTTCCTACCATTAAGATTCCCTTCGATGAAATAAGGGCCTATGATTCTATCCTCAATAATCCCACACCATACATTAACCGACCACGGTCTTTGGTGTGCAACTTGCCGCAGCCAATGTGTATTTTCAGTTGACCAAAAATGCATGTTATGCAAGGAAATATTTCCATGATTCGTAAATGTTGCCTCATCAGTAAATGAAATCCGATTAATAAATGAGTAATCTCTCTGAATCGGGTGTTGAGCCTATCGGCAGAATTCAGCGCGATTCACGAAATCCGTACCAGTTAATTCCTGGTGGAGACCTATAAGGTGAGGATGATACTTATGACGATGTAGAACACTTCTTTGGCTTACGGCAGATTCCCTCGAGAACTCGCACAAGAACGGCGGCAAGAACACCAATTTCCGTTTCTTCGTTAGTATCTCGCTTTTGTCGGTTACTTTCCCGACGGGTTAAGGATCCAGTTATCCTCAGTTTAGTGTACAAAATTTGAAATGTACGGCGTGTAGGATGAGAACGTTCAGGAAATCTTTCAGCGTATAAGTCTCTAGCTCTCACTGCATTTTTCTGACATTCTTCGTAAACTAGAAGCATATCAGTATGCTCTTCAAAAGAATACATCATTTACATTCGCTTGATTCATTAATACTAGTCTCACCATTCTGACTATCGTTATCTTGGGTTTGTTTGGGCGAAATATTCTACAATGGTTCGTGTACATTGTAGGTTTGGTGCCGTTGTTTACATACAAGACAATGGCAAGACTTCGGCGATAAGTGCCGAAGTGATAAGAAATTCGTGATGAGGAGATTGCTATACTGCATTGATTCCAGTGGCAATCACTTTGAACATCTACTGTGAATAAAGGTAATTTCACATAAAAATAAAGTTCATGTGACTTTTTTATCTTAAATGACCTTGAAGGACTTTGACCCCTAAATGTTTTTTATGCAGTTTTCGATTCTCTAGAAGATAGTTGAAAAAAAATGTACCGTCCCATTTAAAAAAGTGGAGGTGACCTTTACTGTGCGACAGCACCTCCGCTGAGATAAACAAAAATGGTCGCATTTGATGACCCCTTTTGTACGGTACAACTTCTGTTTTGAACATTTTTTTGTGACGTCGAGAATTACAGAGATATTCAAGGTGGCAACAGTTAGTGCCTCACCCTGTATATATATATATACACAGGGTGTCCCAGAAGTAACGTACGCCCTTCTAGCATCTGGTAGGAAAAAATTCTGGGACGAAAAGTCCTCAGTCATTTTTTGATTAGACATGTAGATTATTAATTATGAATTCAAATAAATAGCCAATCAGGTGCGCGCTACAGCGGAAAGGCAGCGTAGAGGGGAGGGATAAGGGAATGCGTTGTAATTGCGTGCGCCTGAAAATGTGTGCGGATGACTGCGATGATTGCGACGACTGAGGACTTTTCGTCTCAGGATTTTTTTTCCTACCAGATGCTAGACGGGCGTACGTAACTTATGAGAAAATAAATATACAAGAAATCACACGGGACAATTGATATGGATTTGTAAATCGAAGGATCAACCAGTAATGCAAAACAAATCCCAGGAGGGATTTAATCTTTTAAGGGGGAGGGATGTTGTATCCGCAAATTTACGCAATACAACGAAACGATCGATCGTCAGAGGGAGAGTGTTTGCGAAACCGCATTCCAGACGGTTTACCACCCTCCTTGCGAAAGAGTCACACTTTCGCCAAAATGCAAACGTCAAAAAGACACTTTGCGACACGTCCTGACCAAGCATCGTGTGACGTTTGATCTAGGGCAAATTGCGACAATCAGAGTCGACAATTACGAGAAGTTACCAGGAAAGAGGCAGTCCTTGGTTGGTTCTTGAACGGTTCGGTCCTAAGGTTCGACTGACACACTGTAAATTAAATTCCAAGACCAGCCCAGTAATGAACTTATATTCCTATCCAACGAACTTGAGTTCCAACTCTTAATTTCGCAACGATCCCAAAAATACCTATCCAAGGTTCTCGAGCCTGGGGTACACAATGTTCGTATTTTTTTTAATAAACGTTTTTTGTGGATAAATTTTTAATCTAATTTATTCAAACCATTACTAATAACCACGATTATAGTAATGCCGATAGTCCTGGTAACGTATCTGCTACCGATGTTTCTCGTTGATGAAACATAATAATATGTCGCTGGTATATTGCGTATTTTTTTGGCTTAACAGACTTTGTCCTTATATTTTTCCTCACAGATTTTCGTGTCGTTGATTCTACTCTTGATGTGTACCGCGTACGATCCCGAGGACATGTCACTCAAAGAAATTCTTCTGCCTGTCGGACAATTCGAGGCTTTTTATCTCAAGGACACGGAGGAAAATGCCGCCAGACCGCCGCATCTTCATGGTTCATTCAACAAATACAGAAATCCAGCTCTCGTAAATGTTCCAAATGGCGCTGCGTATGGTTTCCGGTTCGACGGGAAGCGCCGTTTTAATTACGATTGAAATGAGTGAAAGTGAAGTAGACGTGATCAATTCATCCGTTTTTATTTTCCTATAAACGAGAGCGATCTTAATTATATAAATATTTATAAATACAGATATTAATACGTGCATATACTGGATACGCATGCAGTTCGTGCACTCAGAATGTCGCTACTGAATTGAGTATTAGCTACTTGGATGTATCGGCGCCATCATTTTTTGAAACAATTGGAATATACTTGATCCTATTGCCAAAATATATAATTGCAAGAATTTCTTGTGGAAAATTTATATATCTATATCTCATGTGCTATATTCGCACACGTTCATTTCGTCTCTAAAGCTGAAATGATACGGCAGGCCCTTGAGTTGCGCTAAGAGAAAAATACATGTTCAGGAGGGGCAATAAACTGGAAGATTTTCCGCATTGCGTACACTGCCGTCCAGAAGTTAGGGCTTATTTTTCCTTTTTTCGATCGGGACAAATTTATATAAATCGGACATTAAAAAATGTAATCAAAATGGCCGAGCAGGACTTGAAAAAAAGGTTCAGCTTTAATTCTAAAAAAATATTCTTTGCCCACTTTTGTAGGTTTAAGCGCGCTTTTCTTGAACTTTTGGAGTCGGTGAGCGATAACGTGAACCATTTTTCAATATTCCCTTTTTTAGTTTTTCTATGTTCGTAAAGAGATTTTCCTTAGTTTGTAGAGTTCTTTTTTGTTATTTGATTAAAATTATCTGTTAAAGATATTCAGGGCGCGGAATTTGACACGAAACAATGTTGTGGCAAGGGTGATAAATCACCAACAAAAAAATATTTGTTTGTTCTGGCTTCCTAAATTACTTCACTAGAATCTTGTTGGATTTATCAGATCCGTTTACCTGTGGAGCATTTTTTATGGAGACCATGTGAACGTTTGTTTTTTACACAGTCCTGGACAATGTACATGGACAGAAATAATTGATTATCGAATGAATTGAAACAAACAAATATGTAATCTAAGTATGAATGAATAATGAGCGGTAGATATTTTTTCGGATTTTTTGTAACGATACACTTTTCCGAAAAACTCTCGGAAAATGCCTATTTTTTTGGTCCGTCGTAAGATATATAACCCGATCCGTTAATGCCACCCTAGCACTCGCAAAAGTAGACTAATTTTGACAATTTCGCATTGAACAATATTGAATAGAATATAAGATTTGTTAAAAAGCTTCAACTGTACATAGGTTGCAGTGTGTCCACCATTTTTCTTTACATAATGGCGACGCCAGTGTTTCTTTGGACGAATGCTACTTATAAGTACGTCACACAGCGCTATCCATTTGAATCGATAGCGTTCTCAGCGATCAAAATGATTTCTCCTACAATTTTGTAACTTGAAACGAAAGACCAAAAAATGATGCGTTGTATATAAGATTAGCTCTGTTGTATCGCTGAATCGCGCCAACATATGTAC
Source organism: Ophion ellenae (assembly GCA_963210295.1). NCBI lineage: Eukaryota > Metazoa > Arthropoda > Insecta > Hymenoptera > Ichneumonidae > Ophion > Ophion ellenae. The sequence goes on from OY723395.1 coordinate 744,605, forward strand.
CCTGGGAGTTACGTCCCCGAAAAAGACTGGTGGCTGGAATCGGGCGATGGAGGACGGGTAGCTGAGGTCTTCCCAATGATGAGTAAATCTCCAAATCAGGCATTACGAACCTACAATTATTTAACTTCATTATAACTAAGCAAGATTTGATTTACGAAATGTTTAAATGCCTTAAGACCGACCGCCACGGTTGCCAACCGAAGACTGACTTCTCACATTTCGTTCCTCTAATTGTTAACTCCGTTATTGGCAATCGAACGTTCTCGAACGATCGAATCGTACGATGCCGATTCAGCGATACCTGTCGCCAAAGTCACCTCTGGGGGTGCTTCACCTGCCCAAACTGCTGTCGTTTGCACAGGAGCCTATGGCCTCTCGATTACGTAAATCGAATATGCTCATTTCTATGCGTTTTAAAATATGCGCTAAATTAGGGGCACAACATTCCTCCCCCTCAGGAAGACGGAATCCATTATTTCGGCTCCAAGGGTAACACAGGCTAACACAGGCTGAGACAGGATCGAGGAACGAGGCGAGGATCGAACGACGACGGAGTTACCGACCCTGGCGCCCACGGTCTTGCGACGAGTCGTCGCTCTTCCCCTCTATACCAGTGGAGCCCAATAAGGAGGAGAGGGGTCTCGCTAATGACGGCTCTCCATACCTCGAGTCAATGGCTTCCGTTAGGTATCGACAAGCGACAACGGAAAGTCGCAGATTCCAAGGATGGGTCGCCGGCTCGAAGCTCCACTCCGAGCTGTCGGTCTCCGTCTACAGCTGGTCATCATCCCGATGAGTCTGTGATCCAATCAGGCCCTGGGACGGGAGCTTAAGGCGATTTTCACGTTCGCTAATTATAAAAATGCGAACGTTATCGGCAATGTCCACGCTGCAAAATCCAAAAGGCTGTGACTAGTCAAGGAGTGGGGTTCAGGACCCAGGTTCGCGTAACCCCTTACGCGGCAATGACGCCATATGGCGCACATCAATCATTTCGTGATTCAGTCAATTAATTTTCATGAAATTTGGTAGTCAGGGGCTTTCGAGGTCGCTGATTACGATTCCGCCCTCAAAATTTTTAAATAAAAAATGGCCGATCCAATATGTCGGCCGAAAATGCAAAGATTCATTTGAATCGCATGAAATTTGGTACTCGGGGGTTGTTGAGGTCGCTGATTACGATTCCGCCCTCAAAATTTTTGAAATAAATGATGGCGGATCCAATATGGCGGCCAAAAATGCCAAAATTTATTCGAATTGTTACATCCTAGCGAATGTGCCTTCTCTCGGTTATTCCCAATATCCTCATTCGCCGCCATAAGCGTATTACATGTATAAATCTAAGAATAAGACGCGTAACAACATTAAACGGAACTTGCGTACGTTCCGCGAGCATATTTTTCGTTTATTTTATTCAGTCGGTCCGCCTCGTGTTATAACCTCGCATTTCTTCAAGGCGTAAATATCGAAGTCCCAGAGAGAAATATGAGGCACCACTCGAATGATACGAGAAGACTTTGCCTAGACCTCTAGCCTAAATAAGTCCCGGCCGATAATTATTTAGCATGGTGCCGACAGGAAGCGAGAACTCGCCGACGCTCGATCTCCTCGCGCACCCGATATAATCTTTACCATAACACAGATCATGCGCATACTTAGGTCATATCCCATGCGTTTTTCGCCGAAACACGGGACAAAGGTCTCGTACCTTCCACGCGTGCAAACTCTGTATAAGGAATGATCGAGATCAATTCTGCGAATCATGAATTCGCGACCAATCACGCTAAACCTTAAAGTTCCTTCTCCCACTATCGAACCCCTCCTAATTTTCATATCAAGAAAGACTTCCTTCCTGAAGTCAGTCTTCCAACCATTGCCATCGCGTTCAGATCAAGTCTTCCAACAATTGCCATCGCGTTCAGATCAAGTCTTCCAACAACTACCATCGACTCAAGTTCTTCTATCAAGTCTAAATCTTAGTCTCCCGACAGTCGCCATCAAATCCAGATCTCAGTCTCGCGAAATCTTCAATCAAAATTAACTTCACTTCTTAATCTTGTTCTGACAGAATTCGAAGTGTAAAACCGGTATCGAAGAGTTTCGAATATTACACATCTTCGGGTTTTGACCGAAGCGTTGTATAAAAGTTTAGTCGACTCTCGCGGCCTCGAGTCCATAAAATGGTTCAAGTGCTGTTTACTACGCGCATATACATAAACACTCTCAGCGCCCCAAGAGTCTGGTGCTGGTGATCGCTTTCCCAACGCTAAGCGTGGCGTCCGTCAACGAAGCCCTTATCTGCGAGCGACAACCGATACTCTTGCGAGCGAGCGTACCTACACACCGATACACTCACAAACACGGCGACCAATGTAAGCAACAAATTTCATTTTATGTTAATCCGATTGTTCCCCCGACTTCATAGTTATTTTCATTGCCATTTTTCAGTGTAAGCAACTTCATTCATCCGATCACTTATTTGTAATAAACCTATAGTTAAGTTTATACAAATTTGTCGGATTATTTCTCAATACCAAATCACTGCATGATTTCCTAATTTCAACTCATTCCAAGCACTACCCCTTTTTACCCTCATCCCGTGCTATTGCGCTTGTCGTAGGCAAAAAAGGAGGGAATCAAAAAATATATGCCCACGTCCCTTCCCGACGTGACAGAATCGCATAAAATTTGGTACTCGGTGGTTTTTGGGGTCACTGATTACGATTCCGCCCTCAAAGTAGACAAATTAAAAATAGTGGATCCTCTACGACACACACGAATTCATAATGTAAAATCTTTGCAATGGGACCTTCTTTTTTCATAATGTTTTTATGTTGAGCTTGAGTTTTCAAGGTTTAATATTTGTATAGATGTTACACAAATACTATTTAAAATTGCCCCGTGCATTAGCTGGTGAATCTGAATCGACGCCCCCAGAGTGTACAGCGAGGAGGTTGCATTCGTAGGACTTTACACACCGTTTGCTTTTAAAATTTTTTTTTACAATTTTTTTGTTTTTTTTTTTCAATCTTTTTTTTTTAATTGTTTTGTACCCTTTATTTTTGCAAACTTCTGAATCTTTAAATCCTTTTCCAATTAATTTTTTTATGGAATGAACTAATACAATCCAAGCATAGGGGTACATCATCACACTCTACGCAGATGGTTGTTGTATCTTTCCTCTTACAAGCGGCGTGACAAGAGATGCATCGTTTTCTAAATCGCTTCTTGTCTGGGGATGTCAACAAGCTTGGAGTATGTGCGGTAATTTTTGTTTCAATCACGCTTTGGTCAAGGCCTGAATATCTTCTCGTCGTGCTTGTGGCTTTTTGTTTCAAATGTTCGTTGATAAGTTCTTCGATCAATGATTGTCGAAAACTCGGCTGATTTTCTTTAGGATTATCTGAATGCAACCGGCACCGCCTCTTACAAGCGGCGTGACAAGAGATGCATCGTTTTCTAAATCGCTTCTTGTCTGGGGATGTCAACAAGCTTGGAGTATGTGCGGTAATTTTTGTTTCAATCACGCTTTGGTCAAGGCCTGAATATCGTCTCGTCGTGGCTGTGGCTTTTTGTTTCAAATGTTCGTTGATAAGTTCTTCGATCAATGATTGTCGAAAACTCAGCTGGTTTTCCTTACGATTATCTGAATGCAACCGGCACCGCCTCGCTTCGAGCGGTTGTCATTTCTTATGTAGACTTTCCATACATATGCATTTACTTGTCAACTCCGTAGCGTCACCTGATCGCCTCGCTCGCAAGAGTTGACAAGTGAGTGCATATGCATGGAAAGCCCATCTAAGAAATGACAACGTTCGAGGCGAGGCGGTGCTGGTCGAGTGCCGGGTTGATAAGTGAGCGACGACCTGAAGATTGCAATATCGATAAGGTGGTAAAAAATCTTATGGTACCACTTGCGAGGTCTGCGCAGAAGCTCGTAGGGTCGTAATAATTGATCTGACCTGTCGACACCTCCCATGTTTGCATTGTAAGAAATTACAACATTCGGTTTTTTTATCATTTCTCCTGTCCGTCTATTCTTTTTTCCGGTGTTTTGCATTTCCGTCTGGTGCGTCGTTGAAAGCATAGTGACAACTTTTTTATCTTTATAACAAAGAAACGTCATTTTCGGCGTATGAAACACTTGCATCTCACCAACTTTCATTCCTTTAGTACTGACTTTTGGTAAATATTTAAGATTTATTTTCACTGTTCCACACGCATTGGTTCTCCAATAATAGTTTTTACAACCGTTCTAGAAACTCCAAGCAGCTATTAACCTTAGACTTCTCAGTTTCTTCACCAGTATAAATCGAGCAATTATAGACGTAGCCTGTATTAGACTCGCTGGTTCTGTAAAGTTTAATACTGAACCGAGCACGCTTCTGGAGATTGCATTGCCCAAAACTGAGCCGACCTTTGAATTTCAAAAAAGATTCATCGATGGTGATATTCTCTCCAGGTCGATAAACAGTCTTGAATCATTCTACCAAGTACTCCAATACTGGTCGAATTTTTTGAATGTTATCCATGGACTGATTGTCATTCTCAGAGAAATGAAGTAATCGGGCAATGCTCTCGATCCTTCGTGAAGACATGGTTTTAGCAAATATCGGGGTTTCTAGTATGGGATTTGTCGACCAGTACTGCTTTATATCCGGCTTCTTGATTAAACCCATGATAATTATCAGTGCAATAGATGTATACATCTCGTTGATCGGTTAGGGGTATTGGGCATTTCAGACAAAGAATTGCTAACGGCGATCGGCACGGCGATAGTGAAGATATTCGAAAGCCCCGTACGATTTTACGTCTTTAAGTCGCCACTCCCATCGCCTGGGGTAGGCATATTAGGGGAAGAATATCTTGTACAAGGCGAAGTTTCCTACTTTCATAATGCCCTACTTATAGCCAGCCGACCAATAAAACCAATCATGTTTGCCTCGGAACTCGAAAACGGCATGCTGGCGTTTCCACTGCTAGAACCACCGAGCCAGAAACACCGGCTACACTTACACCTGCTGAGCCAACAGAATCAACAAACGACTCTGTCAGCGTAATCCTTCCGGCTCGCGCACCACCATCTTACACGAGGGATACCTCCCGCGATTAATAGCTGACAACGGTATTTTCATCGGCGAAGCCGCCGTCACCAACCAAAATAATAGCTGTTACGTCATGGCTATCAACACGACCGAGGAAGATGTCGAGATAACGATACCACCGCAGCACTTAATACCGTTCGAATATCGGGGACCGCCTAAGGAAATTTCAGAGTCGGATTCTTTCGATGATAGTCTCATTGTCGGCAAGGATCGCGTCACCGCCGTCTTAGAACTACTGAATCTGGATTATCCCAGCGACGAGGAGACAGAACATGTTCGTTCATTTGTAGCCACCTTTCCTGACCGTTTCCACCTCCCGGGGGATAGACTAGGCCACTCGACATTGATGACTTGCACAATCCCTACTACCGATGACCTACCAGTGAACACAAGGCAAAATCGGTATCCCATGGTCCACAAGGAGGAAATTTAACGCCAGATGGACAAACTCCTCCACAAAGGAACGATACAACCGAGTATTTCATCCTACAACTCACCACTTTGGATAGTACCTAAAAAGGCAGACGCTTATGGTAATCGAAAATGGAGAGTCGTTATCGATTACCGTGCTCTCAACGAGAAGACATTACCGGACGCGTATCCGCTCCCAAACATTACGGATATATTGGACCAACTGGGAGGTGCCAAATATTTTAGCATTTTCGATTTGGCCAGTGGATTTCATCAGATCGCAATTGACCCGAAAGTTCGTCCGAAGACCGCCTTTGCCACTCCTGAGGGCCATTACGAATTTGCAGTGCTCCCTTTTGGTTTGCGAAACGGCCCCCCGGTATTCCAACGTCACATGAACGTGGCCTTGACGGGACTCAACGGTTGCGAATTATTCGTATACCTTGATGACATTATTATTTACGCCTCCACCCTTGAGGAGCACGGAAGACGGCTGAGCAATCTCCTCCTCTGTCTCTGGCAGTACAACCTGACGCTCCAAACAGAGAAGTGCCAGTTTCTTCGCACGGCCGTAACCTATCTGAGCCACATTATTTCTCGCGATGGTGTCCGACCAGACCCGTTGAAGATCGAGGCAGTCCGGAAGTACCCCGCTCCTATCAACGTAAAAGAGGTACAGCGATTTAATGGATTCGCCAGCTATTATCGACGTTTCATCAAGGACTTCGCCAGCAAGGCCAGACCGTTAAGCGACCTTTTAAGAAAGGCCAAAAAATTCGTCTGGACAGAATCGGAGCAGAAAAGCTTTGATGAAATCCGCGAAGCTCTTTGCACTAAACCAGTCCTTCAATATCCGGACTTCAGTCAGCCCTTCGTCCTCGCCACCGACGCTTCAGATGCGGGTCTCGGCGCGGTGCTGAGTCAAGTAATTGACGGCCAAGAACGACCGATAGCCTACGCGTCACGGACGTTAAACCCAGCTGAAAAGAAATATCATAGTAACGACAAGGAATGCTTAGCGGCGAGCTGGGCGATTGCATATTTCCGGCCGTACTTGTGCGGACGGCTATTTACTCTGGTCACAGATAACCAAATTGTTGCATGGCTGCACAACATGACAGACCAATCTAGCCGAAGAGCTGACTGGAAAGCCAAGGTAGGCGATTACCATTTCATTGCCAAATACAAACCGGGCAAACTAAATCAGAATGCCGACGCACTCTCTCGCAACCCAATTTCAACCGCCCTCACCGTCATGGCCTTCCCCACGAATTTGTCAGGGACAAAACCTCGCACAAGAGACGGCCCAGCGTGAACGGTCTCTCTCTTAAAGCGACCCCAATCGCCCACCGAACAAAGGACAGTCAACGAAACCTTCCACGGTACGAAATACGACCTCTATTGCGGCCTGAGTAAAATGTCGAGACGAGGTGAGACCTGCTGCGAGGCGCGTCACCTATAAAGAACTGGAGTCTGAAGATCACAGCGATGAGTCCTCTACTGACGCTGTTCCTCCAATCCGGGTCACTCATCGTAGTATGACACCCAGCCTCGAGAAGTCCACCATCAATTCGGAACGACCTCACGGTTTGCGAGCCGCAGAGTCGCTCTATGATGACGTATTCGTATCAGAGCCTGAGCAAAACTCAACGGCATCGACCTCGGACCCTATAGTCGAGATTGCCCCGCCGGTTTCGGATGAGAGTGAGACCGCAGCAGAAACTGTTGCTGATAGGACGCTGACCCCAGAAAACGCCTTACGGAGCCTATAGAGAGGTTAGCCGCCGGTGAACCATCCACCCGATTTTTAGAAGACTTGAGAAAATATTTTTCACAGTTCGACGGATTCCTTCGAGCGCGTGAGGAACCAGACGAAATCATCGACGTTGAGAACTGCTCATCGTCGCCGGAAGACCTACCCGGCCTAATAGAAAAGGGGTACCGCTGCATTCGGGATCTCAGCAGCGCTCTTAGAGAACATGAAGCGGGCGGGAGAACCTTGGAAAACCATTGCGGAGCGGTCCCTACGGAAACATCAGCCATTATTCCTCCTACCCGGAAATCAACAATCCCACCGCCATTACACGCGTATAAGCCTATGGCTAAGGCGAGTCCTTTCCCGTGTCCTCCACAACCATTCGAGGGCCTCCCGTCATGGGGAGTCAACACCAAATTTTGCCACAACCCACGCCATTACTACCGGTTAGTGGGTCGAAACAGCACGAACTTAGAGGCTCCCCCGCTCCCTACCTCGATTTGGATTCAGAAGAATCCGGAGAAGCTCAGTCAGACACCGATACTTGCAAAACCACCATCACGAATAAAATCACCGACTGTATTGTCAAACTTTGTCGTGAGGGTTTGTCCTACGACAAGGATAATGTAGCCCACATTATCAGCATTGTTTGCAACTCTCTAAACACCATCGGAAAGTTGCTCTCCGACCTTGGAAAAATCGAAATTGAAAATGTCCGTAGCCAAAACCTCAAAATGGGACACATTGTCGTAACCTCGAAAGGGTAGTTTAAAGTCCTGAGCGCCGTCAGCAAACTACATAATTTTGACAAGCCCAGCTTTGCGGACATTGCAACGGTAATGCAGTATCTACGCACCGCCGTTGAGCGCTACTCGATCCGTTCGTTACGCATCTCACAACCTGGCGATGACCTCGAAGCTTTGCCGTATGACACGCTTAAGGAGCTGTTAGAGTGTACTTTTCATGGTGTACCTAACACCATGTATATCTGTACCAGTCTCGTTATACACGAACGCCTGAAAGAACAGCGGGGAGATATAATCCGAGAGGCCCATGAAAGCCTACCCGGGAGATACAAAGGCATCATCAAGGCATATCGTCGGCTAAGAGAACGTTACCAATGGAAGGGAATGGAAGAGGAAACCGATAGCCTTGTTCGCCAATGCAAAGTTTGTCAGAAGGAAAAATTGGTGCGAATAAAAACTCGGGAACCAATGTTGATCACGGACATCCCACCAGAACCGTTTGAAAAAATCGCTCCTGACACCGTTGGCCCGCTTAAAATTTCACATAATGGTAACCGACATATTCTCACTATCCAGGACAATTTCTCAAAATTCTGTGCAGCTATACCCGACCCAAATATCAAAGCCGAAACATTGGCGCTGTCGCTTTCTAAAAACTGGATCGCCCTGTACGGCCCTCCCAGGAGCATTCTTACTGATCGTGGCACCGCATTCACGAGTAACCTTTTTGAACAATTAGACAAGATTTTTCAAATTCAAAAAGTGACCACTACCGCTTACCGCCCTCAATCAAACGGATCGCTTGAACGTAGTCACGGTGTCCTAGCCGAGTATCTGAGAGCTTTCCACAACCGCTTCGACGACTGGGATGAATTGTTGTCCTTCGCAATGCATGCGTACAACACCTCGGTGCATGCTGGGACCAACTTTACACTTTATGAGCTCTTATACGGGAAAATTTCGCGTCCAATGTCCGCATTCCCGCCTGTTGAAAGAATTCATACGTACCCAGATTACATCACTAACTTTACAACACGACTTGAAGAAATACGGCGAATCGCGACGACCAATATCGACCTGGCTAAACGACGTTCGAAAGAACGTTATGATCGTTCGTCTAACCCTGCCCCCTTCAAAGTAGGTGACGAAATTTACGTCCTGCGGGAACCGCGTAAGGGTAAATTGGACTCGCAGTACCATGGCCCTTGCGAGGTTGCTGAAATTACCGAAAAAAGGAACATCGTATTTATAAACAGTCGCGGCACGCCGGAAATGAAACATCCTAACAAACTCAAATTGGCCTATTAATCACCGATAGCACGAGCCCCTCTGTTTCAGATCCACGAGGGAAGATGCTTCTGTACGTGCTCGTCGTCACGATGATAGCCGTGGCTTGCAACAGCGTGGCCACGCCCTGCTACCAGATCCGGGAAGTACTGGATCATGCTGGAATCTTCTATGAGCGTCTGTCAGACATGCGGGTTACGACTACTAGCTGGAACATCATCCCATACGTTGACGTCAACGAACTCCTTGAATTCGAACCCTGGACACTTCTACATGCCATTCGACTCGTAGAAGATTGCCAGAAGCACCTGAGCGCCGCACAATGTGCGACTCTCGTTCCAGTTTGCCTGTTACTTGCCTATCATGAGAAATTCCGCAATTTGAAGGACCTAGTCCGTAACCTCGTCTTTCCTGGTGGCATCCCAGCTCAGACAAGACAACAAGGACGACGTGAAGTTCCTCTCGCTTTTATAGGATCCATTTCCCACGCTCTCTTCGGAACCATAACGGAAGACGAAGCTAACTTCTACGCGGATTAAATTAATCAACTCGGAACACGGAACGAAGATCTTGTCCATTTGGTCCAGAACACCACCCACATAATCCGAGGAGCAATACACAAATTGGGGTCTAACCTCCTGATTGCGGAACACAACATGCGGGAACTCGCCAACGTCACGACGCAATTGCAGAAAGGTCTACAGAGGGACCAACATTAAATTCAAAATCTGGAGTACGCCGTCCACTTAATGGGCTTCGCCACTCTCATGATAGATACCATCAATGGTTCCAACCACAAACTTCGCGAGATAATCGACGCCATACGTGACCCTCAATGCGGTATTCTCCATCCGAGCCAGCTTTCCATCAAACAGCTCAAGGAAGCAGCGGGCCGAGTCCACAGCCTGACATCCACCGAGTTTCCCATCGCCTTAAACGATCTACACGCGGTTGACATTTCCAGCATTGGCCATCCTTTCAGCTGTACCGCTTGTACCCGTGCCTAAAACCGCAAGATCACCTCGGAACCTCAACGGGTGCCGCTCACATTGAACCTCGGCAACCTTATATTGCCATGTCCAACGAACAAGGCAAATACTTCGCCATTGATGAAGAATATCTCAAGGGTTGCTACCATCTCCCTGGTCACCATACCTGCGCCCTCAAGGCCGCCCTCTTAAATTTGCATGATACCAACACATGCGAAGCACACCTTATATCACCCACGGCGGAAGCCTTGAAAAATTGCGACATCCGGCTAATCCGGACATCCCCATCTAATGCGGGATCATCAACCCCAGTGGACATATTCGGGGAACACTCATGGTTGGCTATATTTTCTGGAAAGCTCCGAAATTATCAGGACTCAATGCCGAAATGGTACCCGGAATACCATCACCGTTCAAGGAGCAGGGATCCTATTAATTAAACCCAGGATCTACCGCATACACAATACACGCCACATTGCCACCTTCAGACTCCGTGTCGACATCCATCCATTACCTCTATCTACCACCCATGGCACTAAACATCAGCCAGCTTGCTCCCGAGGTCTCAGACAGGCACGAGGGAGTAGCCCCATTGCTTCTTTCCGCGAGCAAATACTCGCTCAAGGGGAAACTTCAACAATCCGATGTGAGTTCGAATTCCGTCGAAACCCATCTTCAAGATCTGATCCGGAAGAAAAAGGCGAAAAGGTGGTACCATGACACTCGCCTGGACGGTCAGCGGCGTCGGACCTTCCGTCCTAACGGTCATGGGGCTGGTCTTATACGCCTTGCAGAGCAGCCTCCCCACAATTCTCATCGCATGTTGTAAGACGCGACGGAACCCTCCACCAGGGCGTAAAAATGCGAGAACCACCACCAAGGACATCCCTGAGATCATCTTGTGCCAGCCGCCTCCGCAACCGAGCCGACCTGCTCCTGTAATCCAGAAAGCCACAAGAACGCCCTACAGGCCGAGCATTTCCCTGGTGACGTAACGGTATGTCACCGCGCTAACACCGACTTGAGGATAAGTCACTTGAAGCTCCTGAACTTCATCCCCGAGCTTCCATCTAATGAAGGGGGTGTTACATCCGTATCTCATTTTCAATAGGTTAATATTAATACGTGTACAAACTGTACCTTACGTTCGGAAAGCCCACATTCCTTTGACTTGCGACACCTCACATTGCGGAACCCAGAGTTTTTAGGGCAATCGAAATACCTATTTCCCCACAATGCTGACGACCGATTTAGCAACTTGTAACACGAACGAACTCCAGCGAGAACACGGGAACCCGCTCAGCCGGACTCATTTCGAAAGTCGTCACTTCGGAACAAGTAAAATTGCTGATCGGCACGAAAATTTAGAGGCAACCCACCATCGAGTTGCAATAATTTACGTTAGTCTTTCGCAAATCTGAGGATAGAGCGGAGCTCCGCAGAGTACGCCTCTCTGTGTGTCGAGTCCGTCCCGTGTCCTTGTAAGTTTATCGCCGAGCACGCGACTTCGATCTTTCGCGATCAAGTATCACATCCGGAGGGGCCGTGAGTATATAACGTGTGGTTCCCTCTTTCTTGCCTACGCCTAGCGCAATAGCACAGGATGAGGGTAAGAAGAGGATGTGCTGGAGGAAGAAAGGATTTTTAAGGTATCTATGGAAATAACCCGATTATTTGGAAATGACTCGTTTCTAATTAACTGTTTATTTATTGGCATCAGCCAATTTGGCTAATCTTATTAACGCTCGAGTACAAAGAGTGTAAAAATGTGGTTCGCTTACATTGATGGTTTCGTTCGGTGTCGATCCTGTCGTTCAGGTAGCGGGTATCGGTCGTAAAATTTGGGGCTTTTGCTTGTTGTTATCCAGGAGATTTAACAACTTCTCCCCTTGATTGACAGTGTTTTGACCACTGATGCCCCGTACCATATTGGTTACGACAGCGGGTTTCTCTACGGGAAACATTATGCGTTCTTATACGTTGCCGATAATTTCTGTGAAATAGATCCCGCATGATGCTGGTGATCCTGGGTTGGTGTATCACCGAGTAGACTCCGCTGTCGATTTCGTGATTGCAGGTGGTGTACGTGGCTTCGACCGGAACAGGGATGAGCTTGTACCAAATGTCTCCGAAGAGGTTAGAGAGGGGGCGGGGGAAGTAAGGGATTGCAGGTTGTTTGAGTTTTTTTGGATCATATATGCGTTTGAGGAATAAGGAGATATATTTCGTTCCCACGAGTGACAGGCATTTGATCGTAAAATTATTTTAACCTTATCAGATTTCCTTGTATCCTTATACATTGAATGATGTGTACTCCTTCGCCAGCAAGTACCGCCATTTAACTCGGCTTTTTTACTAAATTGTATACAATTTGTCCGAGGCTTGGATCGTTAATAATAAATTATTCAGAGCATTCGGCGCTCCTTTCGACACTGTTGCGTCGGCATGTCGTAATATAATGATTTTCTAATATAAAATAATGATGACGTATATAAATTTCGAATTGACGTAAGCGATTATATCTAGGTTCGCGACTGGAAATCTATGTCGAATTGTGAAACAGTTAGTTCGGCGAGTTTTGGCTATATACACAAGTTCGAATGTTCTGTACTGACGATACTGTAGCTAAAAATTCGATCTGTTTTTCTCATTGCGGGTGCAAGGGTGTTATCGTTAGATGTTACTGAAAAGGTTGATTACGGCCATCTGAAAAACAGGGTAATTGTTATGATTATTTATTAATAAGGGACTTCCAGCAATGATGAGGTTGTAATGTTCGATGAGCTCGATCCACAGCCATATCCCACCATGGTAATCACAGGCAGGATAAGGCGCAACATTATTATTACCAGCAAGAGAGACATCTGAAAAAGTTAAACATTACTGTTATTGTTGATCGATTCGTGGTCTGAGAATCGTTAAATAGATTGGGAAGGTGGTTTATTTATTGGGATGGGAGTCGGACTCATCACTTGCTGTTTTTTTGCGTTTCGTCTTTCTTTTTATGGTTTCGGCATTTATGTGTGAATACCCAATTTTTCTATTTTTACATTACCCTTACTTAATTTTTCTAAGACCTTATGTGGTCCTGAGTAATGATCTCCACTCATGTAGAAATTCCAATACTCAGCCGATGGTGGACAGTCTGCTGAGACTTGGCCCAGTAATGGCAGCCAAGCTTCGATATTCTAGACTTTCCCAAATGTTGGCACATCGGTGGCACAGAACAGACCCAACTGTTGTTTGAAGGTTCTAATAACCAACATTACTAATGCTGCACCAGTTAACGGGCCATCGCAGCCCAGGCATAATTCGACTATAGATTCAACTTCCGCTATATCATTACAGAATACATGCGGCAATCGTTGGCCTAGGCTCAGCCGAACGTTAGGATGATCGTCGACACCCAACCTTTTTTCCGTCAATTAGGAATGTCAGTTAGACCATGTGCCGGAATAACGCCAACGATAAAGTTGTGTTTCTCATTAACGGAAAAAAGGTTGGGTGTCGACAATCGTCGTAACGCTCGGCCGAGCCTAGGCCAACCGTTGGCGCATGTTTACTGTGATGATATAGCCGAAGCTGAATCTTCAGTCGAATTATGCCCGGCTGCGTTGGGCTGTTAAATGGTGCAGCATCAGTAATGTTGGTTCTCAGAACCATCAAACAATAGTTGGGTCTGTTCTGTGCCATCGATGTGCCGACGTTTGGGAAAGTCTACAATATCGAAGCTTGGCTTCCATTACTAAGGAATCTTCGCCACTAAGACCGAACCGACGCTTCGGCTTTTCGAAATTTCGCGATCGTTGAGATTCTCGAACAGTCGGTCAAAAAGGTCGATTTTTTTTTTCGACGTTTCAACAGCTCAACAGTTGAAAACATTTGGTTGTTTCACTATCTACAAAATCCAATTAAACTCGAAATATTTTTAATTATCAAGAGACGCGGTAGCGTCACGACGCCAAGTAATGAAAAATATAAAAATTCGATGCCACCGATCTCGACGCCACTAACCGACTTACAAATACGCCGCGACTTTTTATACGCAGCGCCCCCTTATCTCGTACCGCCGGGCAGTTGCGTTGATCGGAACCTCGGCGGTTTGTCGCGTTAGATTAATTTACATCGTTTTTCTACACTTGAAGTTTCTCGGCGTCTCCGAAGAGCAATATTGACGAAAATTAACGAGTAAGTTTGCTCACGGTGAAAGCGAGACGCGAAAAGTATTTCTGTTTTGTTCTGACCGACGACGATGCAAAGTGTCACTTCGACGCGACGACGGCGGCACGCGAAGTTCACGAATTCTTCGACATCGATGGAATTTTCCCGTACCCGCAATCATATGGATAGTATCGTGTATCCTCGAATTTTGATAGCACGATTGTATCGCTGGAATTTATATTGACGTAAGAATAAAAAATATGGCCTGTCCCATAACCTCAATTTACGTACTGTGTCATGTGCCATGATCTTCCCTCGCATTGCTTTCCCGCTCGCTGATGTGTCAAAGAGTCAACGGCTCCGATGTAAAAAACTCACGATTATTTGCTCTTCGCAGGAATACCTCGGTATGTATTCGTGAAAAAATCGCAGATAGCATATTTTCCGATGATCCGTAGCCATTGTCATTACCCTCAAAATCCTCGATACCCTCGAATCCACGAAAGTTCAACACCAGCTTCACCCTGATGACCGAGCGTATTATTGGTAGAGGGTACAGAGATTGTACCCTATGGTGTACCTGTACGGCAGTATATCGCTACACGCAATGTACGATAGTAAAACATAATTATATTGAAGCTTGCATCGTTGGAACGCAACAAAAGTTTCGCAGCCCATTTTTTTGGGCACGAATAGCTCTTCAACACCAGTCAAACTATTTTCACGATCTTAATTGGAGATCTTCAGACTAAATATGTGAAAAAAGGTTTTGGATGACAATAAAGATAGGGAAATAAAGAAATGGAAAAAAAAATCCGTTGTACTCCAACGATGCAAACTTCAACATCGTAAAACATACCGGTACTGTATCCTCACCATGCTAATACTGATACCGATACCATACGCACATACGTGGTGGGTACGGTACCTGGGCTGTCATGTCAGAACCAGAACCAATGTAGCGTCGGGCTTACCATTTAGATGGACCATCGGATTTATCCAGGTCAGTAAGTACGTACTACCGAGTATGAGAGACGGCGTCAATCATCGGGGCTACAGTATACAGTCCCAGTGTCGCAAGGTCACCAATCTCTCCGAGAGCACCAGCGAGACTGACCTTAAGGAACTCGTCGAACCCTTCAGCTTCATTCAGAAACAATATCTCGCTAAGGATCGCACCATCAATCTAGGCAAGGCAAGATCCTTTACGTATGTACAATTTAAAACGAAAGCCGAGTATGCTAGGGCCTTGTTGCATCTCAATGGTTACGGCTACCATCATCTCATACTCAGCGTCGACTGGTCCAAACCTACGGCCCAACAGAATTAAATGGTCAACGGTTTAAACGCGTTAAGGGGTTACCCCCAGTTGCGATTTAAAAAAAATCGATTTTTTTTATTGCATTTTTTTTATGTATAAGTATCTGAGAATATGTCCTGAAAATTTCAAGTCGATCCGAAAAAAAATGACTGAGATATGAGCGTTGGAAGAGAAGAAGAGAAACTTTAAACGCGTTTTTCTCAAAATGGCATTTCTGAAGTCGGTGACCAAGATTACTCGAACACTAATGAACCGATCTTCTTGAAATTTTGCAGGCTTATTTAATACATAAAAGTGTAGCCTTTAATCGTTCGTTTTTTTTTTTCGAAAAAAAAATTGCCGTTTTATCGCCAAAAAAACGGCCGTTTTTTTCGTTAAAATCGAACCATTAACTTTGACTGTCCGCCATTTTGTGAAAAATGAATATTTTTTAAAATCCTTCGATTAAAGACTAGTTTATACTTATATTTGACTAAATCCATCCGCATTTTTTTTCAGATGATCAACTTCGCCGCAATGTTGGTCACCGCAAACCGTGTATATAAAAACATTATTTCATTGACGGCCATTTGCCACTAGACAATGTAATATTTTTCAATAAAAAAATTACTGAAAGTTCTTCAAGATGTGTTCTTTAAGATGGTATATTGATCGATGAAAAAAGTTTTGTAGTTTTCTTTGAAAAAATTCATGAAAAAGGTCTTTTTTGCGCTACAAGTGGGGGTAACGCCTTAAGGTAGAACGAGCGCGTTCACTTGATTTCTATAGATTTTGTTCAAATTTTAACCAGACATGGTTTGTATTATCATGCATGCTTCAGTGAAATTTCAGAACAGTAGACTATTTAGATTCAGAGATAATGGGTTTTAAAATTGCAACTTTTAACACTGTAGGGTCTGCATTGAAATTTAGACAGAGTAATTGTCCGTAAAAAATATGTGTCCCCCATAAGAAGACACATGGCAATATCATAAACAATGTCAAATTATTAATGTTTATAACGCAAATATTTTTTTTTACGATAAAAGTTTTTAACTTTAGGAACACGATAATTATTTTCGTTCTCAAAATATTGAACATTCTGTTCCGTGGTGTTGCGTAATGTATTCTTATTATAGGGGATAAATATTTTTTACTTAGGGTTATTCTGTTGTTATTGAACGTTTTTAGCAAAACTGAATAATAGACAATCGAAACTTTTTTCACTCGTTCCCTAACTAGTTTTCTATCTAAACATATTTTTTTTTTCAAAATTAATAAACACAATAGAATGGTATGACGAATTATGTGACTTGACTTTCAGCCAATGCAGACCCTGCAGTGTTAAAAGTTGCTATTTAAAAACCCATTATCTCCCAATCTGAATAGTCAACTGTTGTGAAACTTCACTTAAATATGTATAATGATATGAACAATGTTTGGTGAAAATTTGAACAAAATCGATACAAATCTAGGGCACGCGCTCGTTTTACCTTAAGGTCTTACACCACTGTAAACGTAAAAAATTGAGTGATATTTCGCGATTTTTTTTGTTAGAAGAACAAACAAGAGAATACAAATATTCAAGGATGATATAAGTTATATCTTCAAGTGAACAAAAAGAAATTTATATAAATAAATTATACCAAATGGTGATGCTGGGGCCATTTTGGCGAGGCATGTTGAGTTTAAAACGCTCTCATGCAGTACGGCTGACGCAAATTTGATTTTAGACAAAAATTAAAAATTTCTATTAATTTACACAAGTATAGCTAGAGAAATACATAGAGGATTGCGAAAATATTAATTTTGTGTAATTGTCAAGCGTTTAACCAAAAACTTAATTTTCGACGGAAAAAAGGACAATCATTTGTTAATAACTAATGTTATAATTAACTCATGGAAAATCCCGTACGGATTTCTCTTCGCAATGTTATTTTAGAGATGTGCTCAAAATTTGGAGTGAAAATAATGAAAATTGTTCGAGTTATGCTGCGTGCCGTTTAAAAAAATTGAGTTTCGAGGAAAACGCTCGATGTCTCGCACACGGGCCAGCCACTGCCACCGCAGGCCCACACAGGCCTGCGAACCTTCTATTACAGGTACCAATGTTTTTTCCCCTAATTCGAGATGGTTCAACGCATCTCTTAAGTCAAGTAAAAAAATCAATTAAAAAAAAATCCACAGTGGTGCGACCCCTTAGAATGGTGACGATTATGCGTTGCATCTCTTTGAACGAGCCCTCCCCCCCGCCCTTCTTTTTTCTTCGCAAGGTTCGTCTGCTCACTGCTGCGAGCTTGAATCTCCTATTCGTCAATAAAATTCAATACGAGGACAAGACAATAATTACCAAAAATCGAGTGGTTTTTATTCGAACCCAATAATCCTATAATTTTTTCTGATCTACCTGCGGTCGTTCGGATGAGCTTCCAAAATTGAAAAGCGTCATCTATTGCTAACTCATGTTGAAGATTATTTTAAAAAGTAATAAAAGAACGCCAAGCAAAAACATTCTTTCGAAAACATCGCTTGTTTTACCATGTTAAAAATTTTGATTTATCTTAGAATATTTTTTATTTTTATTTAAACAATGGTTTTACTATATATTTTCAATTTAAATGTACAAAAAAGTGAAACAACTTTTCATAAAATAGCCAAGCAAGTATACTAAAAATGTTGTAAACAAAATTGTTAAACCTTAGGGATGATATTTTGCGTATTATTTTATTTTTACTTTGAAAAATCATCTTACTGTTGTCACATGAAATTGGTGTCACCATTAAATATTGGGAGAACAAATAAGTCGCCGCCGTTTGACAAAAGATGGCCCCACCAGGAGGTTACGGTTGAAATGGTCAGATGTAAAACGTCGTATCGTAAGGTTGGACATCTGGCAAGAACATAACCGTGAAATATTAGCCATTTTGTATCAGCATCACATAATTTTTTTGTTGCGAAAATGTAGAGTTTTGGGTCGAACAAGCGGGAATAAGCAATACTTTGATATGAGTTATTAAAGAAAAACTAATTTTTTTGTCGCACCATATTTTGTAGTTTTCCTTATGCCATACTCGTTACTACACATTTATAATAAAAGTGACTGTAACTATGACAACAAAGACTGATTAATGAATGTTCATAGTTATAATAAAGTTGGTTGTCGTTGTATGAACAGCTACGGATTCCATTCCTATTAGAATAAAAAAATACAAATTTGAGTTCATTCAATATTGTACTGATCCTTGAGAACCATGCGTTCCTTTCTGCAACTGTGCGGCCGCACTCAGAGTAAAGTGGAACCCTAGAAACTTTAACAAACAAGAAAAACGCCAAGTAATAAAAAAAAGACCCGTCGGAACATTATTGGCTCCTTCACTACATACAAAATTCTTCTTCACTTTGATATATTTTTTTCTTTTATTTCAAACCATGGTTTTTTATATTATTACTTTTTGCATTTAAACGAACCAAATAATTAAAATTACTTTTTATAAAAAGGCCAAGCAAGTTTCCTAGAAATAAAATCGCCGCTACAATCTTCGAGGATTAATGCTGGCCCAGATCTGGGTAGACTCATAATAAACCTATATCACAGTGATGTGATGTGCTAAGATTGGCCCAATGTATAGAATGTCAATGGAACAATTTCACATAAATACTTCCATTTTGAATGCCACCATTCGATCATGTATGGGCCGTATTCGGTATTGCCGGAAGGTTATATATCGTGTCTCAAATAGCATGCTAGCTCCATCCCAGTGCTCCGCCGAACCCGAATATAATCGAAGACACTTTCATGGCATGCCTAATGTAAACATTTTTACATACATGGGCCCAGTTATGGTCCAGGCATCCTAGCCAACGCTGAGCTGCCGAGTGTCAGCCAGGCGTCGCATTTCTATGCCTGGGCCAAGCATTTTTGCCGAGTGTTTGCCAAGCAAGTTCGGTACTCAGCCAGCGATGGGTCGATGGTCAATTGCGACATGGGCCCAGTCGCGGTCCAGGCATCGTAGCCAAGCCTGGCTGCCGAGTGTCAGCCAGGCCTGGGCCAACTATTTTTACCGAGCGTCGGCCAAGCAAGTTCGGTAGTCAGCCAGCGCTGGGTCGATAGTCAATTTCGACATGGGCCCAGTCGCGGTCCAGGCATCGTAGCCAACACTTGGCTGCCGAGTGTCAGCCAGGCGTCACATTTCCAGGCCTGGGCCAAGCATTTTTGCCGAGCGTCGGCCAAGCTGTCACGTCCGGAAGGGACGTGGGCATATATTTTTTGATTCCCTCCATTTTTGCCTACGACAAGCGCAATAGCACGGGATGAGGGTTAAAAAGGGTAGTGCTTGGAATGAGTTACAAATTAGGAAATCATGCAGCGATTTGGTATCGAGCATGATTCATTTAGCATACTTGTGTTACGTCCTAGCACTCTCGCCCTCCAAATATTCATATCTGGTACGAATTGTAATAATTGTTAAGATTTGTTTTCCTCGCCCTAAACGCGCTCATTTATGTTTTTCTTGGGGTACATATAAATCAGAACGACCCATATATGGTCTATTTCACTCAGAAACCGCGTTATATAAAATATTCGTAAATATATGTTTAAATTCAGCACGCGTATATCTACCCGGATACTTTAGGGAAAAACAGTTCCCATAATAACTTTACCGCTAAGCTTACCCGTAACTTCAGGGACGAGCACATGGGTGCTCGGATTAAATTTACAAATAGCCTCATATACACGTACATATCTGTTTGCCTGTACACTTCTGGGACACGCGCATGGGTCCCCGAAGTACCATATCATAATGTCTCATATATACATGCATATATACGTACCTGTATGCTTCAGGGACATATACGAGAGTCCCTGGAGTACCTCCTATAATAATTCCGTATGTCTATCTCCATGCATACTTTAGGGACATAAGTCCTCGAACTAACTTCAATGAATATATATATATTGTGACCGCAAAATCGAGGGACCTGGGGGAAAAGGACCGAGAGAGTCACAAAACTCCCCTCCGCCCGTCCCGACAATTTATATAGAGCGCCAGCCGAAAATCGGCTTGTCGGGATGAGAAAAGGGAACGCAGTGTCCGGCCAAACTGCAGCCTCGTGAATAAGGTAGAGGGGATGGGTCAGGTGTCAATCACGCGCGGCAAGAAAAATTTATCGTCAGTGAATTTATTCTACCGTTCGTTAACAATTTCCCCTCCTTCGCAAGGAACACGGGACAAAAACCAAGAAACAGAATTAAATACAATACGCGCGAAATCTCGCGAGACAGTTACTCTTGCGCACACACACACACATCAATTCCGACCGGGGCCTACACACACGCACAATCTACGTCGAGCTCGTTTTGGCCCCTCCTCTCTCTCCCCTACCGGCCACACTAAAATTTTAAAACCGGACCCCCGCTAATCGGTTACCCGGCCGAGCGTTAAAATAAAGAAAGAAATATCCCGGGAAAATTACCCCGGTCGTTACTTACGTGGACGTCGATGCTCGGCAACCTCTCCCCCGCGACGAAGCCGGGAAAATCCCCACACTGGGGAAAGGGGCACCCGGTAGATATTGTTAAGGTAGACGGGAGCCCGCACGGGTTCGAACCCGCGACCCGATGATAAACGGGAGGCTAGTTCTCCGTGAAGATGTCCCGACTTGAGGGCAATCTCTCCCCCTTTCCCCTTGCACAAGCCTCGCCGCAGGCCAAGGGATCACCAAGGACGACACGTCCTTATTTTTGCAGGCACACATTCACTCACACTTTTTACAGACTAATCGAGCCGAAGCTCGTCGCAAAACGGGATTGAGCTTCCCGCGCGCAACCACGACACTACGCGCTAGCTACGTATGACGAGGTTCGAAAATTACGGGAACGCGACAGAGGCCGTGGCCACGGTAAAGATGCGCGAGATCGTGAGCCGACCATACGGCCGAAAATTACCCGGATTGTTGCCGAAGGCATGGCCAAGCTCACCGGTTGCGTAATTCGGTCGTTTCCCATTGTCCCGGCCCACGTCCGTCCGGCTCGACACCTCGCAGGAAGCTAACGTAAAAGCCGGCCGACGTGCGAGAAGCGTATCCCCCACCTTTGCTTTAGTTTCTGTTCTTATGATTACACCAGAGAGGACAGGCCTGTATCGAATAATTTTCGGGAGTGTGCTTATCGATCAAGCGTGGATTTCGAATCCTCAACCTCCCGTAACGGAAGATGAAAAGTCCGCTCTTCCCGCGGGCCGTATTTCATGTCCTAGTGGAGCAGCGTCCTTCCCTGGATGATGTTTCGTAACGGTCGATCTGGGCGACGACGGGAATAAGGACCGCGGCCGACGCCAGACTTATTATCGGCTGAGGGTGTGTATTCGGCCCCTGTCCAGAAGAAACGGAAGAAGTGAAGGGGGGGGGCGTGAATCATGGCCCTGGGCAGGTAATTTTCGCGGGAATCTGCGTCCTTCCGAACGTTTGACCATAGTTGGGCCACTGCCTCTTCCCGATCTTTGGCCTTGGGAGAATGTTTGGCCTCGCTATCTTTCCCTCCCGCTCTTCCTGGCCGTTGGTACCTTGGCTCGTGTAAGCCAGACGTTGAGGTGGCGAAAATAAAGAAAACAAACAGAATATTAGATCAAAATCCTAACGTCGCTTAGAGAACCCTACGGAATCATGTCGTGATCGCGATGACGGCCCCGAGCCGGAGGACGGTTTTGCTGCAGCCGCCACCATGCCAGGCGGGTCAGCCGGGTACCAAAAAAAAACACGTTACAACATATATATATATATATATATATATATATATATATATATATGGAGACATAAACATAC
This sequence comes from Ophion ellenae, assembly GCA_963210295.1. NCBI lineage: Eukaryota > Metazoa > Arthropoda > Insecta > Hymenoptera > Ichneumonidae > Ophion > Ophion ellenae. The sequence goes on from OY723395.1 coordinate 767,182, forward strand.
TCCGTACGCTTTAGGGACATATAACCGAGTTCGGAGGCAATATTCGATACATATCTACTTTCATGCATACTTCGGGGACATAAGTCCTCAAAGTAACTCACACAAATATACATTGATATACAGGGTGACAATTATAAAGTGGCCACCCATTTTTTCAAATTCATGCGCGGCCATTTTGGGACGGCAAAGATGCGCTTTTGAAATGGATTTTCGAGAACTCTTCGGTAAAAAATATAGCGCCTATGTGGGAAAAGTATATTCCAACAAAAAATAAAAAAAAAAATCTGAGTAAAAATAAAAATGGCATTCCGCGCGTAGAGAAGCAAAGTGGACTTGATTCTGAACACGTAGGACTCGGATGAGGGCCGAAAAAAATGGTACCATTGAGAAAAACGCCATTAAAAAATCAATATCGAACGATAGTTCAAACTGAACTCCGAGGAACGGCGGAGTTGGAATGGCCAGGAACGGAGTGGGCGTTGGAGCATTTGCCGCTATGTTCTTGACGTGGCTGTCATGAGGTTGCAGAAGTAACCGAGAGATGTCGGGTCGTGGCTGACGTTACGATGACAGGCATCCGAGTGTGCGAGTGGAACGTAGAATATGAATGTCGAACGGGCTTCATTTGTTTGCAGGCCCCGCGAAATCGGCGAAGAAAAAATACAAAAGCACCGAAAAGCCCTGGCAATGAGTCAGGAATTAAATGAGCGATTGTCGTGAGACACTCGACGACTGGCCTAACGATTCGAGCCTCGCTGGGTGGATGTACCGTTTGTGAACGCAAAGAAAGCGGTCTTCCCGAAGTCGTGTTTATGGGGTCAATTATGATAACAAAGAATGGGTGACGATTAAATGTGAATGCGGTCTTAAAGATTATGAGGAAGTGAGTTCACCTTACAGATTTACGGCAAGTGGAGGCGATTGAGAGCGGGATTTAAGGGGTTGAATTGCAAAACGGGACGCATGCAAATTTGTTTGTCGAAAACGGATCAGAGGACTTCCTTCATACGGGGCGAACGTTTCGTTTTTGGGTGTGAAGAAGCTCCTTAGCGAGATGTTAATTATCGACGAGAAATGTTAAGGGGCTCATGCTGAAGAAGCGCACGCGCGAATCTTATTTTGAATCGAAGTAGAGAATTTGTACGAGATAAAGAACATTTATCGACTTGTGCAGTGGCAGTTGAAACTTGAACGCAAACTCGACGTTGGGAAACCGCATTTAAGGGGCCAAATTAAGAAGAAAGGCATTACGGCATTCGCGATTTATCGTGGAACAGGTTCAATGGGTTTGTGAAAATATGGAATAGAATCAATCTACTCTTTTCAGATGCAAAATAGCGACCTAACTTTGCCTCGAGTCCAGAACCTCATTGAAGGTGTCACACAGTGGTCCCAAATCCCAAAAGGCCGGCCAAAAGTCAAAAACGTGTTCAATTCGGATGAAATTCTGTACTCGGGGGTTTTTCAGGTCGCTGAATATGAATTCGGAGTCAAAGTTCTCTTCGAATCGACGACTTTTAGATGGGGAAACGAATCCGAGTCTGCATGCAAGTATTTCTATAGTCGAATAATCTCTATAAACTGAAAACGCCGAGCCGAGCATCGGATTCGTTCACGTTCACAGTCCACAGCAGCAGTAGTAGTCCTTAATGGCTATTTTCGTGCCGGGGGTGAAACATTTTTAAACATCACCTTCTGGGAAGGAATCTGAACAGTCTCAATGTTATTTCGATAATGAAACACAAAACAGAATATGGATGGACCGGTTTTCACATTCGATTTGTCTCGATCCGATAAAAAAAACATACAGTCGGAACAGGCGTATTTGTCAACGGCGAATCTCATGTGAATTTTCCTTCGAATCGACGACTTTCAAATCGGGAAACGAATCCGAGTCTGCATGCAAGTGTTTCTGTTGTCGAATAGTCCCTACAAACTGAGAACGCCGCGCCGAGCATTGGATCCGTTCACGTTCACAGTCCACAGCATCAGTAGTAGTCCTCAACGGCTTTTTTCGTGCCGAGCGTGAAAGATTTGAAAAAATCACCCACTGGGAACGAGTCCGAACAGTCTCAAGGTTATTTCGATAATCAAACACAAAATTGAATATGAATGGACCCGTTTTCACATTGGATTCGTCTCGGTCCCATAAAAAAAACGGTTGAAACAGGCGTATATATCAACGTCGAATCTCATGTGAATTTTCGTTCGAATCGACGACTTCTAGATTGGGAAACGAATCCGAGTCGGCATGTAAGTGTTTCTGTTGTCGGATAATCCCTACAAACTAAGAACGCCGCGCCGAGCATCGGAATCGATCACGTTCACAGTCCACAGCACCAGTAGTAGTACTCAACGGCTTTTTTCGTGGCGAGGGTGAAACATTTTGAAAAATAACCTTCTGGGAAGGAATCCGAACAGTTTCAATGTTATTTCGATAATGAAACACAAAACAGAATATGGATGGAACGGTTTGCACATTGAATTCGTCTTGATCCGATAAAAAAAAACATACAGTCGGAACAGGCGTATTTGTCAACGTCGAATCTCATGTGAATTTTCGTTCGAATCGACGACTTTTGAATCGGGAAACGAATCCGAGTCTGCATGCAAGTGTTTCTGTTGTCGAATAGTCCCTACAAACTGGGAACGCCGCGCCGAGCATCGGATTCGTTCACGTTCATAGTCCACAGCAGCAGGAGGAATCCTCAATGGTTATTTTCGTGCCAAGGGTGATAAATTTTTAAAAATCACCCACTGGGAAAGAATCCGAACAGTCTCAAGGTTATTTCGATAATGAAAAACAAAACAAAATTTGAGTGGACCGTTTTTCATATTGGATTCGTCTCGGTCCGATAAAAAAAACGGTTGAAAAAGGCGTAGTTATCAACATCGAATCTCATGTGAACTTTCGTTCGAATCGACGACTTTTAAATCGGGAAACGAATCCGAGTCTGCATGCAAGTGTTTCTGTTGTCGAAACATCCCTACAAACTGAGAACGCCGCGCCGAGCATCGGATTCGTTCACGTTCACAGTCCACAGCAGCAGTAGAAGTCCTCAATGGATATTTTCGTGCCGAGGGTGATACGTTTTTAAAAATCACCAACCGGGAATGAATCCGGACAGTCTCAAGGTAATTTTGATAATGAAACACAAAACAGAATTTGAGTGGACCGTTTTTCATAATGGATTCGTCGCGGACCGATAAAAAAAATCGGTTGAAACAGGCCCATTTATCAACAACGAATCTCAGGTGAATTATGGTTCGAATCGACAACTTTTAAATCGGGGAACGAATCCGAGTCTGCATGCAAGTGTTTCTGTTGTCGAATAATCCCTACAAAGTGAGCACGCCGCGCCGAGCCTCGGATTCGTTCACGTTCAGAGTCCACAGCACCAGGAGTAGTGCTCAACGGCTTTTTTCGTGCCGAGGGTGGAACATTTTAAAAAATCATCTTCTTGGAACGAATCCGAACAGTCTCAAGGTTATTTCGATGATGAAACACAAAACAGAATATGAATGGACCGGTTTTCACATTGGATCCGTCTGGATCCGATAAAAAAAACATACAGTTGGAACAGGCGTATTTATCAACGTCGAATCTCATGTGAATTTTCGGTCGAATCGACGACTTTTAAATCGGGAAACGAAGCCGAGTCTACATGAAAGTGTTTTTATTGTCGAAGAATCCCTACAAACTGAGAACGCCGAGCCGAGCATCGGATTCGTTCACGTTCACTGTCGACAGCAGCAGTAGTTGTCCTCAATGGCTATTTTCGTGCCGAGGGTAATACATTTTAAAAAATCACCCACTGGGAACGTGTCCGAACAGTCTCAAGGTGATTTCGATAATGAAACACGAAACAGAATTTGAATGGACCGTTTTACATATTGGATTCGTCTAGATGCGATAAAAAAAACGGTTGAAACAGGCGTATTTATCAATGTCGAATCTCATGTGAATTTTCGTTCGAATCGACCACTTTTAAATCGGGAAACGAATCCGAGTCTGCATGCAAGTATTTCTATAGTCGAATAGTCTCTATAAACTGAAAACGCCGAGGCGAGCATCGGATTCGTTCACGTTCACAGTCCACAGCAGCAGTAGTAGTCCTCAATGGCTATTTTCGTGCCGAGGGTAATACATTTTTAAAAATGACCCACTGGGAACGAGTCCGAACAGTCTCAAAGTTATTTCAATAATGAAACAGAAAACCGAATATGAATGGACCGGTTTTCACATTGAATTCGTCTCGGCCCCATAAAAAAACGGTTGAAACAGGCGTATTTATCAACGTCGAATCTCATGTGAATTTTCGTTCGAATCGACGACTTTTAGATTGGGAAACGAATCCGAGTCTACATGCAAGTGTTTCTGTTGTCGAATAATCCCAACAAACTAAGAACGCCGCGCCGAGCATCGGATTCGTTCACGTTCACAGTCCACAGCACCAGTAGAAGTCCTCAATGGATATTTTCGTGCCGAGGGTGATACGTTTTTAAAAATCACCAACCGGGAATGAATCCGGACAGTCTCAAGGTAATTTTGATAATGAAACACAAAACAGAATTTGAGTGGACCGTTTTTCATAATGGATTCGTCGCGGACCGATAAAAAAAATCGGTTGAAACAGGCCCATTTATCAACAACGAATCTCATGTGAATTATAGTTCGAATCGACAACTTTTAAATCGGGGAACGAATCCGAGTCTGCATGCAAGTGTTTCTGTTGTCGAATAATCCCTACAAAGTGAGCACACCGCGCCGAGCCTCGGATTCGTTCACGTTCAGAGTCCACAGCACCAGGAGTAGTGCTCAACGGCTTTTTTCGTGCCGAGGGTGGAACATTTTGAAAAATCACCTTCTTGGAACGAATCCGAACAGTCTCAAGGTTATTTCGATAATGAAACACAAAACAGAATATGAATGGACCGGTTTTCACATTGGATCCGTCTGGATCCGATAAAAAAAACATACAGTTGGAACAGGCGTATTTATCAACGTCGAATCTCATGTGAATTTTCGGTCGAATCGACGACTTTTAAATCGGGAAACGAAGCCGAGTCTGCATGCAAGTGTTTTTATTGTCGAAGAATCCCTACAAACTGAGAACGCCGAGCCGAGCATCGGATTCGTTCACGTTCACTGTCGACAGCAGCAGTAGTTGTCCTCAATGGCTATTTTCGTGCCGAGGGTAATACATTTTGAAAAATCCCCCACTGGGAACGAGTCCGAACAGTCTCAAGGTGATTTCGATAATGAAACACGAAACAGAATTTGAATGGACCGTTTTACATATTGGATTCGTCTAGATGCGATAAAAAAAACGGTTGAAACAGGCGTATTTATCAATGTCGAATCTCATGTGAATTTTCGTTCGAATCGACCACTTTTAAATCGGGAAACGAATCCGAGTCTGCATGCAAGTATTTCTATAGTCGAATAGTCTCTATAAACTGAAAACGCCGAGGCGAGCATCGGATTCGTTCACGTTCACAGTCCACAGCAGCAGTAGTAGTCCTCAATGGCTATTTTCGTGCCGAGGGTAATACATTTTTAAAAATGACCCACTGGGAACGAGTCCGAACAGTCTCAAAGTTATTTCGATAATGAAACAGAAAACCGAATATGAATGGACCGGTTTTCACATTGGATTCGTCTCGGCCCCATAAAAAAACGGTTGAAACAGGCGTATTTATCAACGTCGAATCTCATGTGAATTTTCGTTCGAATCGACGACTTTTAGATTGGGAAACGAATCCGAGTCTGCATGCAAGTGTTTCTGTTGTCGAATAATCCCTACAAACTAAGAACGCCGCGCCGAGCATCGGATTCGTTCACGTTCACTGTCCACAGCACCAGTAGTAGTGCTCAACGGCTTTTTTAGTGCCGAGGGTGAAACATTTTGAAAAATCACCTTCTGGGAAGGAATCCGAACAGTTTCAATGTTATTTCGATAATGAAACACAAAACAGAATATGGATGGACCGGTTTTCACATTGGATTCGTTTTGATCCGATAAAAAAAACATACAGTCGGAATAGGCGTATTTGTCAACGTCGAATCTCATGTGAATTTTCCTTCGAATCGACGACTTTTGAATCGGGAAACGAATCCGAGTCTGCATGCAAATGTTTCTGTTGTCGAATAGTCCCTACAAACTGGGAACGCCGCGCCGAGCATCGGATTCGTTCACGTTCATAGTCCACAGCAGCAGTAGGAATTCTCAATGGTTATTTTCGTGCCGAGGGTGATAAATGTTTAAAAATCACCCACTGGGAACGAATCCGAACAGTCTCAAGGTTATTTCAATAATGAAACACAAAACAAAATTTGAGTGGACCGTTTTTCATATTGGATTCGTCTCGCTCCGATAAAAAAAAACGGTTGAAACAGGCGTATTTATCAACATCGAATCTCATGTGAATTTTCGTTTGAATCGACGACTTTTAAATCGGGAAACGAATCCGAGTCTGCATGCAAGTGTTTCTGTTGTCGAAAAATCCCTACAAACTGAGAACGCCGCGCCGAGCATCGAATTCGTTCACGTTCACAGTCCACAGCAGCAGTAGAAGTCCTCAATGGATATTTTCGTGCCGAGGGTGATACATTTTTAAAAATCACCAACTGGGAACGAATCCGAACAGTCTCAAGGTTATTTCGATAATGAAACACAAAACAGAATTTGAGTGGACCGTTTTTCATAATGGATTCGTCTCGGACCGATAAAAAAAACGGTTGAAACAGGCCTATTTATTGTTGGGCCCGGAATGTTAATGAGCGGGCTGAGATTAATTTTACTGAACGACTTAAAAATATTCAGTCTTCTAATTTATCTCGAAAGATTTTTGTCGGGTTAGCTATTAAAGCGCTAGGCGCACCTATCCAGTGGGTTAAAATAAAGGAATTGGAAGGATAAAATAAAGGTAAAGAGTATCCTCCTGATGGATATGAGTAGTAGAATACATATATGTATTGCTATAATAAATCTGAGAAATTGACAATGACGATTAAAATTTTGATACAATTTAGTTATTATCGCAGTTTTCTTCCGTAAATTAATTCGATTGATGACTCGATACAATTTAATACGATTACATAAAATGCGGGCAGATCGGACTTACGTTTGGCGAACTTGTGATTTGATACCGTGCTGACGCTAGACGTTCGGGTCTCCTCGAAGACAGTGCAATCGTATTGCACTCACGTACGCAAATTACACGTTGAACTTTTGGTAGTTTGGAGTTTGGTTGAGCGAATAATTGTTTCTACGCACTACTAATGAATTCTTATCGGCCTGCGAAGCGTAATGAGACGCTGCACCTCAGTGCCTCACTTTACCCTCGGGCAGTGATGCTTGATCGCGAAGAATCGAAGACGCGTACTCGGAACTAACTTGCAAGGGCACGGAAAAAGACTCAGAGGACAGAGTGCCTTGGCCTCTGTCGAGCTCCGCTCAGTCCTAAGATTCGCGAGAGACTGGCTAATTTGGCTGTAACTCGATGGTGGGTTGCTTCTTGATTTTTAAGTAAGTCAGCGATTTTAATTATCGCTGAGCAACAATTTTCGAAATGGGTATAGGACTGAACGACCGAGGCTTCTTCCGTGTCCTCGTTGAGAGTCATTCACATCGCAAGTTGCAAGACTCAGCATTGTGAAGAAATCGAAGTTGAAATTGCCAGAATGAAGGTTGGTTTTGCAATGGAGGTTTCGTATGCTGAATAGAATGTGTCATTTCGCAACGTAGGGTTCAAACGAGTTCGCGTTGGAGTGAAAAAGGAAATAGTTTGGTCTAAATTATATATAATTAAGACAAAAGAATTTAGAAAATGAGATACGGATATAACACCCCCCTTGTTAGATTGAAGCGCGGGGATGGAGTTCGCGAGATTCAAGTGGCTCGCCCCCGAGTCACAACCAGGGGTGAGTTGGTCTTCTATGTTACTAGCGTAACCGCTGATTTCGAGCTTGTCGGCGAGTTCGTGGAAGTCGGTTGGTACACCACCATTGGTGGAATGCGCTGCTCCAGATTGTTACCCAGTGGTTGGAGGGGCTCCGTGCGACGAGATTTGAAGGACTTCCGGTAGCATCCCATGAGTATTGTCGGGATGCTGTTACGCAGAGCATAGACGCCTAATCCTAAAAAGGTAGCCATTGAAATTCCTATGCTTCCAAAAGTCCAACCTCTGTGGTTATGGTACCACTTGCTGCTCTCCTGTTTCTTGGACAGCTCCTTGAGATGTTTTTCCGCAGCATCGAGGCTGATGTCAGCATGATGAAGTTGTTCTTTTAACGATGAGGCCTTCGGGGTCAGTATCAGGGGGTCGAGGCTTTCATGTGCCTCGGATACTAGCGGTGACAACTCACTGATATTGAGTGCAGTAGGCGGTCGGTAAACGTTGTCAATCGATGATGAGATTGAGTCTGACGGCGGTAAGGTGACATGTACCGAGAAGCCAGTGCAACCAGGGTCTAATTGGAGTATGCCGGTTCCTCGAAGGGTGATGGAGACAGTGGTTCCTTGACGGCATCGGATTTTTACGGTTTCCGGATTCTCTAGGGAATACAACCATCCCTTAGTATGTTCTAGGTAGGTCCATTGCGTTTGCAGGGTTTTTACCAACCGGATATCACAGGTCTTAAGCGTCTCGACTGTGGGTGAGACGAGCAAGCGGGCTTCGCAGGTTTCTTCGTCATCAACGTCTCTAAGGGCCATTCGGATAGGGCATGCGAAGGTACCAGGCAATTGAAAGCAGGTTTTCAAGTACTCTTCGTTGAAAGCGAAGAATTTACCCTGGTCGTTGGATATAGCGAGATAAGGAAAACTGGGCTGGACATAAGCTGTTCCTTGCGGTTTCCCCCGATGATCTTGTGATTTTAGACATGGGTACAACCGGAACAGTTGGAACGGTTTTGTTTCGAGCAAAGGTATCGTTAGGGTCACGAGTAACCGGCCCTGGTGGTATTTAGTTGTAAGATGGCTTACGGCCGAAATATCGTTCGTATGCAAATCAGTCATAGTGATGGGGAAGTCGAAAGCCGTTGAGCTTTTTACACGACTTGCAGCTTCTCGTAGTTGCTCGGTGGACAGCAAACTGGGATGTAGAATACCTCGCTGTGCCTCTCGTATCGCGTCAGCTAAACGTTGGAGATTATCGATGCAGGCATCCATTGCATCCATCATAGCGCTAGACAGGCTGAATAGATGAACGGCAAACTCGAGTTGGCGTAGTTCTGTCCGTTCCCGGCGAAGAGCATCCTGGAGATACGTTGTGGCGTTGGTGATCGTGGCGATGTCGCGTTCGGCGACTTGTAGATGGGATCCCAGATCATTGACTGCACCCCGGATAATATGAGTTGTGTTTTCGACCATATGCGCCATGTCTCTGTTTTTTTTTCTAGCTGCGCTATTTGGTCCTGGTATAGTTGAGCTTCCACTTCAGTGATAGTTCCGAAAAGAGCGTGAGAAATCGATCCAATAAATGCTAGTGGGGCTCCACGAGGTGTAACTGCCCTTGTATATCCAGGGATCCCTTGAGGGGATACGAGGTGGATGATCTGTCTTTGCAGGCCACGAAAGGTTTCATGCCGGCCGATGAGACGATCTCTAGGTACGAGGCCTGCACAGCTGGCAGGGTTTAGATGGTGAAGACAGTCTGCTAGAAGTCGGAAGACCTGTGCAGGATGCCACGGTTCATAGGACAGGACGCCGCTGATATCGATGTACGTGACGATTCTCCATTGCGTTGTTGTGACCTTCAGCTCAGGTAGCTTTTCATAGAAGATGCCTGGATGGTCCCGGATTTCTTGCAACCTGTAGCCTCTGTCAGCGATACTGGTACTAAGCGCGACCAAGATTACCGTAGCGCTAAGGTACCTCTCCATCTTGCCCTCAGGTGAATCTGAAACAGATACTCGCTCGAGCGCTTGTTAGATGGCCAACTTGAACTTATTGGGATGTTTCATTTCGGGCTTGCCACGACTATTAGCGTACACTATGTTTCCTTTTTCTGTGATGTCAGTAATTTCGTAAGGCCCGTGGTAGTGAGGGCTAAGCTTTCCTTTACGAGGTTCTTGGATTACGTACACATCGTCGCCTACATTGAAGGAAACGGCGTGCGCTTCGCGGTCGTAATTGTGTTTGGAACGCCGTTTTGCTGAATAAAGATTTCTTGCCGCGACGTGTCGAATTTCGTCGAGTCGAGTGATAAAGTCGGTCATGTATTCCGTGTATGTGTCGATTTTCTCTACAGACGGGAACGCAGAAATCGGCCGCGAATTCCTCCCGTACATGAGTTCATATGGGGTGAAATTTGTCCCCGTATGCACGGATGTATTATATGCGTGCTTGGCAAAAGGTAGGAGTTCGTCCCAGTCGTCAAAACGATCGTGGAAGGCTCTTAGGTATTCCGCTAGAACAGCATGACTGCGTTCAAGCGACCCGTTTGACTGAGGACGGTACGCCGTGGTCGTTATCCTTTTTACCTTGAAGATTTCGGCTAGTTGTTCAAAAAGGTTGCTTGTGAATGTGGTACCACGATCAGTGAGGATGGTCTTCGGAGGGCCGTACAAAGCAATCCACTGTTTTGATAATGCTAAGGCCAATGTTTCTGCCTTGATGTTCGGTACTGGCACAGCTGCGCAGAATTTTGAAAAGTTATCCTGGATGGTGAGGATATGTCGGTTTCCCCTGGGTGTAATATTAAGAGGGCCGACAGTGTCGAGAGCAATTTTTTCGAAGATTTCTGCGGGTGTATCGGTGATTAGCATTGGTTCTCGCGTTTTTACTCGGGCAAGTTTTTGTTTTTGGCAAGTCTTGCATTGTCGGATATAGGTTTCCGTTTCTTCTTTCATTCCTTTCCACTGATATCGTTCCCAAAGACGTCGGAGTGTTTTTACCATGCCCTTGTGTCCTCCAATGAGGCTTTCGTGCGCCTCCCGACTTATTTCATTCCGATGCTGAGGGGGTGGATCGGTTTGGACAAACCCACTGCAAATAGTGATTGTAACAGGCACCCCGTGGAAAGTGCATTCTAACATCTCCTTGAGGGTGTCATAAGGGAGATGCTCGAGGTCGTCTCCACGCTTGGACATTCGTAGAGATCGCAGTCGGTAACGCACTACGGCCGTGCCCAGATTTTGTAGGCATTCGGCAATATCGTGGAACCTGGATTTGTCGAAGTGGTGCTGCTTATTGACAATGCTTAGAGTTTTGAATTTTCCTTTTGTTGTTACAACTATGCGTCCCTTGGAAAGACTGCATTTTTGGAGGTTCTGTACGTCGATCTTTCCAAGATCCGAAAGCAATTGACTAATATTATTCAAAGGCATGCCGTCAGCGTTGAGGAAGTGTGCTATATTGTCTTTGTCGTAGGTCAGCGCCTCTCGACTCAGTTTAATAACACAATTTCCATCGGTGTCCGAATTGACGGGTTGTTGGTCAGTGTCAGATTGCACAATGTCGGAATCGCTTGAGTCAGCATCGACGTATGCAGCCAATGTACCGATTACATGTGCGGTATCTTGTGCTACTGTTTCGCACAGTGTCGAAGGCGGTTGCGTTGATTGGGGCAAAGTCAAAACCTGCGGGTCTGTCGTGATTTTCCTTGGTACGCAATCTCGCTGGTTCTTGGATGGTAATATCCCGATCGTCGTCGATGTCCCTGGAAACGGGCTAGATTTAGCCACAGGTTTACAGGATGGGATTGGTGTCGGGATGGTTGATTTCCGATTGATAGGAACAACGTGTGAAGTTTCCAGATGTGGTCTCGAGATCTCAGACTCTGATGTATCGGACTCTCGTTCCTTGATGGCGTTGCTGAGGTCATGGATGCATTGATACCCTTTTTCTATTAAGGAACCCAGGTCTTCTGGAGATGATGGGTAATCCTCGATTATTGGTTCTTCGTCAGGTACCTCGCGTAACCGTATGGAATTATCAAAGCGTAAGATTGATTTTTGAAGCTCTTCGAGGAATCCTAAGGATGGTTTGCCATGTTTCGTCACGATGGCCTCCGGTGTCGGTTTCTCTGGAGTTAATGTTCTGTCCGTGATGTTTTCGGTCTCACTTTCGCTGGAAGGTGGGGGAGCGACCTTGATAATGATGTTGGTTGCCTCTGGTATCGGGGGCTCTATGGTCGGCTCGGCCTCGGGCAAGAAAACATCGTCGCAAAAATTCTCAGCGTTCAAGGGGTCGACGGGCTTTTCTTGATTATTGATGATTCCTTCTTCGCTGGGTAGCATGCTGCGATGAGCAGTGCGAATCGGTGGTACGAGGTCTGTCGAAGATTTGTCACTCATGAGGTCAGAATCTGGCTCTTTGTAAGTCACGCGCTTTGCGAGCGGTCGAATTTCTTCTCGACGTTTCACTCTAGCGCCGATTGAGCCGATTTCTCGTTTGGGTTCTGCTCCGGCTAAAGGTTTGGTTAGACCCTTGCTTGCAGGCAGACGATCACGGGAACGCTGCAGGATAGAGGTTGCCGGTGGGGGACTACTTTTCGTGCGCGATTTTACGCCTGATACGCCTGGTTTTTGTATCGGAAAAGCGGTGACGGTGGCGACAGGGTTACGCGACAGCGCGTCGGCATTCTGATTGAGTTTTCCTGGCTTATATTTTGCGATGAAGTGATATTCCCCAACCTTTACCCTCCAACGTGCACGTCGGTTGGATTGGTAGGTCGTATTGTGTAACCAGGCAACAACTTGGTTGTCGGTAACAAGTGTGAAGGGGCGTCCGTATAGATAGGGCCGGAAGTATCCTATTGCCCAGGTGGCTGCTAAACACTCCTTATCGTTGCTGTGATAATTCTTTTCAGCTTCGTTCAGGGTTCGTGATGCGTATGCGATAGGTCGTTCTTTATCATCAATTATTTGGCTCAGTACTGCACCAAGGCCTGCATCGGAAGCATCGGTGGCGAGGATGAACGGTTGGTTAAAGTCCGGGTATTGTAAGACGGGCTTTCTACAGAGAGCGTCACGAATTTCGTCGAAACTTTTCTGTTCTTTCTCGGTCCATACGAATTTTCTTTCTTTCCGCAATAAGTCGCTTAGTGGTCTGGCCTTGATAGCGAAGTCCTTGATGAAGCGCCGATAATAATTGGCAAATCCATGAAATTGTCGTACCTCTTTGGTATTCGTAGGAGCAGGATAATTTTTCACCGCTTCTACCTTAAAAGGGTCAGGTCGAACTCCATCTCGGGAAATAATATGCCCCAAGTCGGTCACGTCCGTTCGAAGGAACTGACATTTTTCCGTTTGTAGGGTTAGATTAACCTGCCGAAGACGCGTGAAAAGATTCCGCACTCTTCGGCCGTGCTCTTCCAAAGATGAGGAATAGATGATGATGTCATCGAGATAGACGAACAGCTCGATGCCGTTGAGTCCCGTAAGTGCCACGTTCATATGTCGTTGGAAAACAGGAGGACCGTTACGCAATCCGAAAGGGAGCACGGCAAACTCGTAGTGTCCTTCGGGAGTAGAGAATGCCGTTTTAGGCCGATCCTTCGGGTCTATTTCAATGTGATGGAACCCACTGGCCAGATCGAAAATGCTGAAATATTTGGCGCCACCCAGTTGGTCCAAAATATCAGTGATATTTGGTAGGGGATAAGCATCCGGTAAGGTTTTTTCATTCAATGCGCGATAATCGATGACAACGCGCCATTTTCGATTCCTGTTGGCATCCGGTTTTTTGGGAACAATCCACAACGGAGAATTGTATGGAGAGGCGCTGGGCTGAATTTTTCCTTCATTCAGGAGCTTCTCCATTTGGTTCTTAATTTCTTCTTTGTGAATTACCGGGTAACGATATTGACGAGTATTCACTGGCAACTCATCCGTCGTTGGTATCGTACATTTCAATAGCCTTGATCGGCCCAATTTATCGCCTGGTAAGTGGAAACGGTCAGGGAACGCGGCTACAAGTGAACGTACGTGTTCCGCTTCTTCATCGTTGAGATAGTCCACTTTGAGCAATTCCAGGATTCCAGTAACGCGATCTTTGCCGAGGATAGAATTTTCATCGGGTGAGTCCGAATCTGAAATTTCTTCGGGAGGTCCTCGATATTCAAATGGAATTAAGTATTGGGGTGGAATAGTGACCTCCACGTTTTGCTCGGTCGTGTTGATTGCCATTACGTAACAACTACCATTGAGGTTGGTCACGGCGGCTTCGCCCATGAAAACACCTTCATCAGCTGTTAAACACGGAAGATATCCCTCATGCAATGTTGTGTTCTTGAGTTTTATTTGTATCGGCTGTCGGGTGCGAGTGCGGATAGCCACGCGAGTAGCAAATTCGCTGAGATTCGCTGAGTCAGCAGAGTCGGGTAACATCAGGGTCACGCGCTGTTCGGTGTTTACTGAAAAACTGCATACATTTGTATTTTTGTATTCGGACACAAACCTAATTGGTTTTGTAGGGCGACTAGCAATTATTAAGGTACGATGATGGTATTATATTTCGGCAAGTTCCTGCTCCAGATATTCCTCGCCTAATATGCCCACGCCTGGCGAGGGGAGGGTTGCTTTGAAAACGTAAAATTTGACTGGTTGATCGAATACGTTTACTATCGCTGTACCGATTGCCGTTAGCATTTCGTTATCGCAAATTCCGAGTACTCCGACTTGATCATCCTCACTGATCATAACGGTTCCGTGGAGGGCGTTAACTTCAATCATATTGATAACCGCACCGCTATCTGCCAAAAATCTCGCCTTATTATTCTTTAATTCGGGCGCCGGGACTTCCACGACAGCTTTTGGTTGTTTGGCGCTGTTTTGTAAGTTAACAGTTACGATTGGAAGTTCACAGCGGGAGTTTGGCGCGATTTTTGTTGAGCAGCCGTCGACGCGTCGTTCGGACGACTGGGAATCTCGTTTAAAGTCGGATCTCGTTTTAAATCAACGGTCCTTGCCGGGGGAGTGTTGTTTCTACGGCTAGAGGAATTTCGGGGAGATTCCGGCGTACGTCTGTCATTCGATGGCCTTCTATTGTGCACGCGTTCGCGACTGTAAGTATCTCGGTTCCGCGAGCGGTACTCTCGTTTCAATATCCCTCTAGGAGGACTGTTACTTCTGTCTCGTGACGTGGGGTCATAATTGTGACGTGCGCGGGATCGGCAGGGACAGTTTCTGCAATCCTTGCACATCAATTCTTCAATATAGGTCGCGTACGCACGTCGATACGGTGAGAAATCTCGACTCTCGCGGGACAGCGATCTACGATTCTCGTCAGAGGAACTGTCCCGACGGTAGTAACTGCGCCGCGGTTCTATGTGATCTCTACGTGAACTTATTCGTTTTCGGGATCGTCGGATCCTCTTTTCGTCTTTGCACGCGAGTTCGTACGCGGATTGGAGGGTCGCGGGGTCACGGCTGTGCACATACGTTCTTATATTATCAGGCAAGCCGTCAATGTAAACATCGAGAGCGTGAGCCTCGAGTCTACTTTTTGCCGATCTTGCAACTTCGTTGCCATCGGTTTCTTCGAATTCGCTCACGGCTTTCCGAACATAGCGTTGAAGGCGTGAGCAGAAATCTGACACGTCTTCATCGCTTCTCATTCGTGCATCAAGAAGACGACTGCGATAATACTCGTAATCCTGATCAGGTGAAAACTTTTCTTTAAGGCTTTTCAAAATTTGATTGGCGGAAGTGAAAGCTTTTCCTTCAACATGTGTGCGAGCTCTACCTCGGAGTTTGGCCAAAATTCCATTTAGAAGTCTGGCTTCCGCTCCTTCAGGTAAGCCCTGTTGAAGTGCTTTTATTTCAGTTTCGTAATCCGAAAATTTCCAATTTCGACCGTCATATTTCGGAATTTTGTCTATAGCATCTTTAACTGTGAGGTAATCTAAGTAGGCAGAATTGTCGAGTATAGTCTGATTTTGCGTGGTAGTATCATTGTTAATTTCAGGCATGGTTAATGTTCAGGAATTTTTAGTTGGTCTAATTTTGATTTGACTCTTTTTTTATTTTATTTTTTTTTTTTAAATGAACATAGAATATTAACCGTAGATAGTGATAGCTATCCCACCGCTGCCACCAATTTGTTGGGCCCGGAATGTTAATGAGCGGGCTGAGATTAATTTTCCTGAACGACTTAAAAATATTCAGTCTTCTAATTTATCTCGAAAGATTTTTGTCGGGTTAGCTATTAAAGCGCTAGGCGCACCTATCCAGTGGGTTAAAATAAAGGAATTGGAAGGATAAAATAAAGGTAAAGAGTATCCTCCTGATGGATATGAGTAGTAGAATACATATATGTATTGCTATAATAAATCTGAGAAATTGACAATGACGATTACAATTTTGATACAATTTAGTTATTATCGCAGTTTTCTTCCGTAAATTAATTCGATTGATGACTCGATACAATGTAATACGATTACATAAAATTCGGGCAGATCGGACTTACGTTTGGTGAACTTGTGATTTGATACCGTGCTGACGCTAGACGTTCGGGTCTCCTCGAAGACAGTGCAATCGTATTGCACTCACGTACGCAAATTACACGTTGAACTTTTGGTAGTTTGGAGTTTGGTTGAACGAATAATTGTTTCTACGCACTACTAATGAGTTCTTATCGGCCTGCGAAGCGTAATGAGACGCTGCACCTCAGTGCCTCACTTTACCCTCGGGCAGTGATGTTTGATCGCGAAGAATCGAAGACGCGTACTCGGAACTAACTTGCAAGGGCACGGAAAAAGACTCAGAGGACAGAGTGCCTTGGCCTCTGTCGAGCTCCGCTGAGTCCTAAGATTCGCGAGAGACTACCTAATTTTGCTGTAGCTCGATGGTGGGTTGCTTCTTGATTTTTAAGTAAGTCAGCGATTTTAATTATCGCTGAGCAACAATTTTCGAAATGGGTATAGGACTGAACGACCGAGGCTTCTTCCGTGTCCTCGTTGAGAGTCATTCGCATCGCAAGTTGCAAGACTCAGCATTGTGAAGAAATCGAAGTTGAAATTGCCAGAATGAAGGTTGGTTTTGCAATGGAGGTTTCGTATGCTGAAAAGAATGTGTCATTTCGCAACGTAGGGTTCAAACGAGTTCGCGTTGGAGTGAAAAAGGAAATAGTTTGGTATAAAATATATATAATTAAGACAAAAGAATTTAGAAAATGAGACACGGATATAACATTATAGTAGAGGAACTAGAGCGGTTCTAACTCAGGGATCTCAGGGGGGAGCGGGGCGGGGGAGTCGAGCGCGGGGAAGCCGGGGTATGCTCGGCGGAGAGATTCATGGACCGTAAAAGCTGCCTTTCAACTAGAGAAACCAAAATATGTAATTGGTGCGGCGCAGCCTGGTAAAAAAGGGAATCTATGGCAAAGGACATTATATTATTCACCGACTGCAAACTCACAAGTACTAAACTTCATCTCAAGTCAGCATTCTGTTCTAAAGATGACTCAAATTTGGACTTCAAAAAAGTTTCGGCATTTTGTTCAATATGTACTCTCGGTTTCGTAAATATCATTATGACTGAAATAGTGATTGTTCTTTATTAACCATCGCCAAGTCTTAATGTAACTGCCCTCCCGCGGATGATGATTGGTCGCATCAAAACGAGCCTGTAAAAAATTGCTGCCGTAGATGTGTGAATAGAGTTCGAATGCAAAGAAGATTCACCTTCGAATACAGCTGCATATTGATTTAATCTTACACGATCGCGTTGTTGAATATTGTCCATTGACCGATATTATTCGTAAAATTGTATAGATCAGCAAAATTCCGAGAGATGCGAAGCATCATGGTTGATTCGCAATCGTCATGGTCTAAAGTGGACCTATGGAAACGTTCCATACAGCGTGACTGAAGGTCTAATAACAGCTGCGGTTGAAGGTTGAACGGAAGACGACATGTGTCCAATCGTATATGTTAAGGGTCATGAAAAACGAAAATGGCTAGCTGATACACTAAATATGAAGAATGGGCTATTAATTGAGTCGTTGAATATAGACTTTGACGATATGGATGTCTCAAGTAAATTAGATGGAAGTTCTACTCTACGATGTGGAAAGCATACAAACAATTGTGCCTCACAAAATGTATTTAAACTCATTAAATGGTGGCTGAATCATAAAGATTCGTGCAAATAAAAGAAATGTAACATTATGTACTTATTATTCTTCTCACCCCGTACTCAGTTATGCCAGCGTAATCTGATATCGGATTGTGCAACTGAATACAATATTACTTTCGAATGTGAAACTCAATTTTTTGTATGGAATTTGATGGAAAATAAATTAATATAATCGCTTAACGATGATTGAATACATTCATCGGTATACGTTCGATAGATGTTCGTGAGCCGATTGTTGGAATTTTGCGAAGCATTTGAAAGTTTTCGACAGTCGTTCGTGAGGCGTTCCAGAGCCTTCCGAAGACATTCATGAGATGTTTGAAGACATTCAAGAGACGTTCGCAAACATTCATAACACGTTGAAAACATGTATGAGGGGTTCAAAGAGTATCAAAAGACTTTCTACGACGTTCATGAGACGTCTGAAGCGTTCGTGAGACGTTCAAGAGACTTTCGATGGCATTCATAATACGTTTGAAGACATTCATGAGGGGTTCGAAGACGCTTCAGAGACTTTCAAAGACATTCACGAGGGGTTCGAAGACGTTCAAGAGACTTTCGACGGCATTCATAATACGTTTGAAGACATTCATGAGGGGTTCGAAGACGCTTAAGAGACTTTCAAAAACTCAATTTTTTGTATGGAATTTGATGGAAAATAAATTAATATAATCGCTTAACGATGATTGAATACATTCATCGGTATACGTTCGATAGATGTTCGTGAGCCGATTGTTGGAATTTTGCGAAGCATTTGAAAGTTTTCGACAGTCGTTCGTGAGGCGTTCCAGAGCCTTCCGAAGACATTCATGAGATGTTTGAAGACATTCAAGAGACGTTCGCAAACATTCATAACACGTTGAAAACATGTATGAGGGGTTCAAAGAGTATCAAAAGACTTTCTACGACGTTCATGAGACGTCTGAAGCGTTCGTGAGACGTTCAAGAGACTTTCGATGGCATTCATAATACGTTTGAAGACATTCATGAGGGGTTCGAAGACGCTTCAGAGACTTTCAAAGACATTCACGAGGGGTTCGAAGACGTTCAAGAGACTTTCGACGGCATTCGTAATACGTTTGAAGACAGTCATGAGGGGTTCGAAGACGCTTAAGAGACTTTCAAAGACATTCACAAGAGGTGCGAAGACGTTCATACATTTTCGAAGACATTCAAGAGATCTTTGACAATATTCATAATACGTTTGAAGACATCGACAAGGGGTTCGACGACGTTTTAGAGACTTTCAAAGACATTCACGAGGGGTTTGAAGACGTTCAAGAAACGTTCGAATACGTTCTGGAGACTTTCGACGGCATTCATAATACGATTGAAGACATTCACGAGGGGCACGAAGACGCTTGAGAGACTTTCAAAGACATTCACGAGGGGTTCGAAGACGTTCAAGACACTTTCGACGACATTCACAGTACGTTTGAAGACACTCATGAGGGATTCGAAGACGCTTAAGAGACTTTCAAAGACATTCGCGAGAGCTTTGAAGACGTTCAAGAGGCTTTCGAAGACGTTTAGAGATCTTCGACGACAATCATAATACGATTTTCGGCGACATCCATAAATCGAACACTTTCATGACGCTTGCGTTTCGTTGGAATTGTATGGGTTTGTTGAACGTTGGAATTGTTGGGTTTGGGAAACGAAGTTTCGTTGGAATTGTTCGGGTTTTGAAGACACTCATGAGGGATTCGAAGACGCTTAAGAGACTTTCAACGACATTCGCGAAAGCTTTGAAGACGTTCAAGAGGCTTTCGAAGACGTTTAGAGATCTTCGACGACATTCATAATACGATTTTCGGCGACATCCATAAATCGAACACTTTCATGACGCTTGCGTTTCGTTGGAATTGTTTGGGTTTCGGCCTTGTCGATGTCTTCAAACGTATTATGAATATTGTCAAAGATCTCTTGAATGTCTTCGAAAATGTATGAACGTCTTCGCACCTCTTGTGAATGTCTTTGAAAGTCTCTTAAGCGTCTTCGAACCCCTCATGAATGTCTTCAAACGTATTACGAATGCCGTCGAAAGTCTCTTGAACGTCTTCGAACCCCTCGTGAATGTCTTTGAAAGTCTCTGAAGCGTCTTCGAACCCCTCATGAATGTCTTCAAACGTATTATGAATGCCATCGAAAGTCTCTTGAACGTCTCACGAACGCTTCAGACGTCTCATGAACGTCGTAGAAAGTCTTTTGATACTCTTTGAACCCCTCATACATGTTTTCAACGTGTTATGAATGTTTGCGAACGTCTCTTGAATGTCTTCAAACATCTCATGAATGTCTTCGGAAGGCTCTGGAACGCCTCACGAACGACTGTCGAAAACTTTCAAATGCTTCGCAAAATTCCAACAATCGGCTCACGAACATCTATCGAACGTATACCGATGAATGTATTCAATCATCGTTAAGCGATTATATTAATTTATTTTCCATCAAATTCCATACAAAAAATTGAGTTTTTGAAAGTCTCTTAAGCGTCTTCGAACCCCTCATGAATGTCTTCAAACGTATTATGAATGCCGTCGAAAGTCTCTTGAACGTCTTCGAACCCCTCGTGAATGTCTTTGAAAGTCTCTGAAGCGTCTTCGAACCCCTCATGAATGTCTTCAAACGTATTATGAATGCCATCGAAAGTCTCTTGAACGTCTCACGAACGCTTCAGACGTCTCATGAACGTCGTAGAAAGTCTTTTGATACTCTTTGAACCCCTCATACATGTTTTCAACGTGTTATGAATGTTTGCGAACGTCTCTTGAATGTCTTCAAACATCTCATGAATGTCTTCGGAAGGCTCTGGAACGCCTCACGAACGACTGTCGAAAACTTTCAAATGCTTCGCAAAATTCCAACAATCGGCTCACGAACATCTATCGAACGTATACCGATGAATGTATTCAATCATCGTTAAGCGATTATATTAATTTATTTTCCATCAAATTCCATACAAAAAATTGAGTTTCACATTCGAAAGTAATATTGTATTCAGTTGCACAATCCGATATCAGATTACGCTGGCATAACTGAGTACGGGGTGAGAAGAATAATAAGTACATAATGTTACATTTCTTTTATTTGCACGAATCTTTATGATTCAGCCACCATTTAATGAGTTTAAATACATTTTGTGAGGCACAATTGTTTGTATGCTTTCCACATCGTAGAGTAGAACTTCCATCTAATTTACTTGAGACATCCATATCGTCAAAGTCTATATTCAACGACTCAATTAATAGCCCATTCTTCATATTTAGTGTATCAGCTAGCCATTTTCGTTTTTCATGACCCTTAACATATACGATTGGACACATGTCGTCTTCCGTTCAACCTTCAACCGCAGCTGTTATTAGACCTTCAGTCACGCTGTATGGAACGTTTCCATAGGTCCACTTTAGACCATGACGATTGCGAATCAACCATGATTCTTCGCATCTCTCGGAATTTTGCTGATCTATACAATTTTACGAATAATATCGGTCAATGGACAATATTCAACAACGCGATCGTGTAAGATTAAATCAATATGCAGCTGTATTCGAAGGTGAATCTTCTTTGCATTCGAACTCTATTCACACATCTACGGCAGCAATTTTTTACAGGCTCGTTTTGATGCGACCAATCATCATCCGCGGGAGGGCAGTTACATTAAGACTTGGCGATGGTTAATAAAGAACAATCACTATTTCAGTCATAATGATATTTACGAAATCGAGAGTACATATTGAACAAAATGCCGAAACTTTTTTGAAGTCCAAATTTGAGTCATCTTTAGAACAGAATGCTGACTTGAGATAAAGTTTAGTACTTGTGAGTTTGCAGTCGGTGAATAATATAATGTCCTTTGCCATAGATTCCCTTTTTTACCAGGCTGCGCCGCACCAATTACATATTTTGGTTTCTCTAGTTGAAAGGCAGCTTTTACGGTCCATGAATGCTTAGTTGTGCTTTGAAGCGGTGGACAGTCGTATAGATCCCAGGAGCGAAAACTCATATTCAAGTATCGCCCACTTTTCAATGTTCGAAGTAGTGATAATTTATTGATCTCATCTAATATTATGTGGGGCATACGCCATTGTATCTTGAGTAATTCAACTTCTACCTCCATTGGTTGATGATGATTGAATACACAATTATTGCCATAGCGTGAACGGATTAGAATGACCTCATGATGAGCATTAATTTTCGTTTAAAAGGTATTTTATGCACAGCACTAGTTTTTCCAGTTCTGCCACAAACCATGATATGGAATCAGCGCTGTGATTGATACTATGATAGCGATTCGTCCTATGAAAAGCACATGTAGTTATCAATACTAACTACTTCATGATATTGATAAATATCCTATGCTACGTTCTTCTCATCAGTCTTTGCACACTCTCATCTTCTCTCTATCATTAGTCAAAAACACTCCAAATAGGCATTTTAAATGAATGAATGTCGTGCTTTCCGACTGGAGTTGATGATTTGGAGCCACTTATTGGTATTCATTGTCTGTCGGATGTGGCAGTGCTTTAGTGTTCCACAATCGATCTCATGTAAATTAATCCTTTGATCTAAAGTAATGCCGATACCTGCGAAATAATGGATTGTTGTTTGATTCGTCTAGCACATATAACGATATAGTAATTATGTTAACTTCACGCACCGATGGTATATATATATATATATATTTTATGGCTGTCTCTGTTTAGTCCTGCGCTCACAAGGCTTGGCAGGTTCTTGATCTATGTGAAATGTCATACATTGTTATCCTCGGTATCTTGTAGCAAATTGACATGCTTTTCTTCTTCATATGTTGAGCCACGCGTATCGGAGCAATGTCTTCTTTGATGGTATTCATATTGACGGATAAATTGTTTTTGAAGCACAATTTTTTTTTTAAATTTGACCTATATTTATTGGGAATCCAATATTCGATAGATTCAATACCGTTGAACTGAAACGAGTATGACAAACTTTATCCATAGATCTCCGAAAGTTTATAGTTTTTCAAAATAAACACCTCGTTATCATATATGCTCTGAATAGCGGAGCAATAAAAAAAATCTAATAGCTTGGAGAGTGGTGTTAACGAAGAAAAAATCCTTAACGATGGGGCTAACTTGTCCAGACCTGCATGATCTCAAGTGTCGGTATCAAGGTTTGACGTTGCACTCTCTGTATATATTATCATTCAGAGATGAAAAACTAAAGCCCTGTAA
Source organism: Ophion ellenae (assembly GCA_963210295.1). Taxonomy (NCBI): domain Eukaryota; kingdom Metazoa; phylum Arthropoda; class Insecta; order Hymenoptera; family Ichneumonidae; genus Ophion; species Ophion ellenae. The sequence goes on from OY723395.1 coordinate 790,486, forward strand.
AATGGACATGCATTTTTTTCCCCGGATCACTGTCATCGTCGCATGCTGTCGTAAAATTTTATGAGTTTTCAAGTGTGGACCTATGGAATGATGAGGCTTGAGTTGCACATGCGAAGCGATAGGGTATGACGGTCCCTGGCGCTCGACGTAAGAAAAAAAAGAGTCGTAAAATTGGAGACTTTCGGACGAGGTGGTTGAAACGTTGCACTGTATAACAGTGCCTTGGACATGAGCCTCCGTCCAGATAGTTGAAAAAAGAAGAACATCTGGATAAATTCATGCACCTTTTCTTAGCCCTCTACGTAACTTCTTAAGAGACAACGTTTTTTTTTTGTCGTATTTCGCCTATGTTCAAGTGTGAACGCGTTTTCCATCTCTCGTACTAAAACTATGTTAAAAAAAATCGAACAGCAGATAGGCACCCCCACCATACTAGAAAAAAACCTATAGGGATTCGAAAATATGCACTTCCCCCAAAAAGGGCATTTGGGGCAGCAGTTTTCATCATTATAGTCTCGAACCTCCGGAGAGTGCACTTTTGACTGTACATCGACAAGATAGCGTGAGAAAGATTAAAAATGGCTGAAGAAATCGTGATTTCGGATAGTGAAGACGAAATGATCGTGGTTGACGATGTATATTTAGCTGAATATCACTATTATGATAGTGACGTCGTTGAAATCAATGACGGTAGTGAACGCCACATGGACGTCAACAATGGAGTTGCCGAACCGGACGATGATGATGAGCCCGAGGTCATCGTTATTGAAGATGAAGAGCCTGAGGTCATCGCCGTTGAAGATGAAGAGCCTGAGGTTATCGCCATTGAGGACGACGTCGACGACGACGCTGACGATGAAGATGATGATGATGTCGACAACGCCAACCATGACGACAACGACGATCAAGTCATCTCGGATGACTCGGATTATGCGAGTGATAGTGATGATGGTGAACACTATGAATACTCGGAACGCTATTTAAATAGAGTGGCCGTAAATAGTTTCAACGATATGGACAAAGTTTGCGTGCACCATCTGTTTTATGAAGGCGTGCACATGGATATTTCGCTTTGCATATCGTGTTTCGTCAATGCAAGAGGCGTTTTTACGGAAATGCGTGAGGTCCGCGTCCACACCGTGGAAATACTAAAATTCATTGAGGGCAAATATTGCAAGGACTGCAGAGAGCCTTTATTCCAAGTGATGCCGAAATCCGCGTGTTTAAGATGCACGGGATCAAAAATCATTGTGAGTGTTGTGAATTGAATCATAAGAATGAAATAAGTTTATGTAAAAAATATTAAAAAAAATATAAAAAAAAAGGCTTAACAATAAAAGAATGTTTTTCCTTGTTTGTTTCAGTTTGCCGACACGGGTTGTGAATAGAGACTCGTTTTGTAACGCATGTGCGAACACACATACACACACACACACACACACACACACACACACACACACACACACACACACAATTAAAAATAAAAAGTGATTGTTATAATAATAAAAAGTGTATGTTTCATTTACCCTCTCCCTTCTCCCCATCTCGCCCACGGGTCCAGCTATCGCCGGGAAGACATCGTCACCACAAACTAGCCTCCCCACTCTCTAACACCCCTCCCCTTTCCCTCCGCCGGAACCCCGCACTCGGCTGCCGCATGCAGGATCCCCCCCCTCCGCCGAGCATACCCCGGCTTCCCCGCGCTCGACTCCCCCGCCCCGCTCCCCCCTGAGATCCCTGAGTTAGAACCGCTCTAGTTCCTCTACTCATTATCAACATCGAATCTCATGTGAATTATCGTTAGAATCGACAACTTGTAAATCGGGGAACGAATCCGAGTCTGCATGCGAGTGTTTCTGTTGTCGAATAATCACTACAAAGTGAGCACGCCGCGCCGAGCATCGGATTCATTCACGTTCAGAGTCCACAGCACCAGTAGTAGTGCTCAACGGCTTTTTTCGTGCCGAGGGTGGAACATTTTTAAAAATCACCTTCTTGGAACGAATCCGAACAGTCTCAAGGTTATTTCGATAATGAAACACAAAACAGAATATGAATGGACCGGTTTTCACATTGGATTCGTCTCGATCCGATAAAAAAAACATACAGTTGGAACAGGCGTATTTATCAACGTCGAATCTCATGTGAATTTTCGGTCGAATCGACGACTTTTAAATCGGGAAACGAATCCGAGTCTGCATGCAAGTGTTTCTATTGTCAAAGAATCCCTACAAACTGAGAACGCCGAGCCGAGCATCGGATTCATTCACGTTCACAGTCGACAGCAGCAGTAGTTGTCCTCAATGGCTATTTTCGTGCCGAGGGTAATACGTTTTTAAAAATCACTCACTGGGAACGAGTCCGAACAGTCTCAAGGTTATTTCGATAATGAAACACGAAAAAGAATTTGAATGGACCGTTTTACATATTGGATTCGTCTCGATGCGATTAAAAACAAACGGTTGAAACAGGCGTATTTATCAACGTCGAATCTCATGTGAATTTTCGTTAGAATCGGCGACTTTTCAATCGGGAAACGAATCTGAGTCTGCATGCAGGTGTTTCTGTTGTCGAGTAATCCCTACAAACTGAGACCGTCGGGCTGAGCATCGGATTCGTTCACGTTCACAGTCCACAGCAGCAGTAGTAGTCCTCAACGGCTTTTTTCGTGCCGGAGATGAAACTTTGAAAAAAATCACCCACTGGGAACAGGTCCGAACAGTCTCAAGGTTATTTCGATAATGAAACACAAAACAGAATATGGATGGACCCGTTTTCACATTGGATTCGTCTTGATCCGATAAAAAAAAACATACAGTCGGAACAGGCGTATTTCTCAACATCGAATATCATGTGAATTTTCCTTCGAATCGACGACTTTTAAATCGAGAAACGAATCCGAGTCTGCATGCAAGTGTTTCCAAGTCGCGACGAAGATGAAGTCCAAGACGTATGGAAAGCTGCCGGTGATAAACTGATGAATTTACGCGAATTCGGGGAGAGGGTGGACAAAGGCGTCATGGTGATTTGCTGCCAAATACGATTCGCGCGGTATTCTGCGGTCCGTTAAACTGCGGAAAAACCAACGCGTTGCTCACCCTCGTGATACACCCGAATGGTCTGAGATTCGAAAACGTTTATCTCTATTCAAAGTCGCTGAAACAGCCGAAATATCACTTACTCGAACAATTTCTCCATCCCGTGAAGGGTCTCGCATATCATCCATTTAACGAGCATGAACAAGTGGTGCCACCCAGCGACGCACGACCAAACTCCATATTCATCTTTGACGATATAGCGTGCGAGAAACAGGAGAACGTGAGAGCCTTTTTCTCCATGGGAAGGCATGAGAATGTAGACTGTTTCTATCTCTCTCAAACATACGCTCGTATTCCTAAGCATCTCGTGCGCGATAATACGAATTTCATAGTTCTCTTCAAGCAGGACGACTCGAACCGCAAGTATGTGTACGATGACCATGTCAATACCTGTATGTCATACACACAATTCAAAAATATATGTTGCGAATGTTGGAATTCCAGCAAGTACGGATTCCTTACAATTGACAAGGATAGTAGTATCAATGAGGGTAGGTATAGACGAGGGTTTGATTCTTTCCTCCGAGTCAATAAATAACGTGCTCTTTGTTGCAATGCATACAGTATTGCTTGTATTGTGAAACTGACTTTTGCAAGAAAAATATGTGTTGCAGCAAATCGTAAAGGCCAGTGATGCAATTAGACGAAAACATCGAATGATAAAGATGGGTAGAGATAATGCTGATCAGGTGATGCAGGATGTCTTTAAGCCGATAGTCACACCATTGGAAAAGCTCGTTTCTCACAAGACCTCACCATTGAAGAAGGAGGAGGAGGAGGAGGAGGAGGAAATCAAGAATGAAAGGAAGAAAATGAGAGTGAAGTTAAGAATGAGTCACCGGAAGATTCAACTTTCACAGCGGCGTATGAGCACAAAGATGATGCCTCTGATGACGATGATGATGATGCCGATGCTGATGATGATGATGATGATGATTCGCCCAGTCAAGTCGATGAATTGATAAAAAAATATCTCGTATTGTTACGTATGGGTAAAAAGAAAAGTCTGGATACCACATACGGTGTGCGAATGCTTGCCAGCACCAAATTAATGATTGGCGATTCTCCGATAATTTTCAATTCTCCGCACATTCGTGTGGGGGAGAAAAGTTATGCGACAACTGTGGGCTTGACGGAGCTCCTATTTAAAAAAGTGCCAAATGTCGCTTTTCTCGAATCGAACGATTTGAAAAATTATAAGAATATCACCATTGGCACGAACGCGCATAAAAAATATTACAAACCGGACGGAGCTGTGCGACGTGGAAACAGCCACAAATTCAAGATTTATATTTCGAAAATAATTCGAGCACGTACGGGTCGGGGGATGTACAAGAAGGCCAGAAAAAATATGCAATTTGACTATGTTTACTGGGACAATCCGAATGAGCTTGTAGATCGTCTTCGATTACTCCACGCATCTCAAGCGGCAGGCAACTCATCGCATTCCAATGAGATCTTATCGATTATCGAAGAATTGCGCGAGGCTGGAATTATTTAGTAGAAAAAACTATCTTTTTTCCATTCGCATGTTGAACGTTGATGTGTGTGGATCTCCGCGCGCGCGTGCGCCATGAATGATGACAAAAAACTGACTCTCGTGCGAGAGCTGCATAAGCCTGCACGAAGAAATTATACTCGTCGACACGTTGACATTCGAGGTCTGGATGAAACGTGGCAAGCCGATATCGTAGATATGTCATCGTACGCGAGGCAAAACTCGCAACATAAGTTCCTCCTGACCGTCATCGATATATTCTCCAAATTCGCCTGGGCCATACCGTTGAGAAGCAAGAGCGGTAAAGATACGACGATTGCCATGAAATCTATATCCAATCAGGGTCGCATCCCCAAGAACTTGCACGTCGATCGTGGAAAAGAATTTTATAATTCACAGTTTGAAGCTCTTATGAAACGACACAATGTAAACATGTATTCAACGTATAGCAATTTGAAAGCATCAATCTGCGAGCGTTTCAATAGAACGTTAAAAAATAAAATGTGGATGCAATTCAGTCTTCGCCGAATGTACAAATGGATGGATATTCTGGATTCTCTCGTTACCGAATACAACAACACCGTGCATCGAACCATCCGGGAAAAACCGAAAAATATCAATCGCACCAATGAAAGAGAGATTCTCCATCGTATTTTTCGCCAGCGTCGATTAACGGCAAAAAAATCACAAAAATTCAAAATTGGCGATAATGTGCGAATTAGCAAATTTAAGAATGTATTTGAGAAGGGTTATACGCCCAATTGGACAACGGAAATATTCACGATACGCAGAGTGAAAAGAACGAATCCAACGACGTACAATCTCAAGGACCATCGGAACGAAACCATCGCCGGCTGCTTCTACGAAGAGGAGCTCCAGAAAGTCAAGTATCCCGACATTTACCTCGTTGAGAAGGTGGTGAAGAAGCGTGGAAATCGAATGCTCGTCAAGTGGTTAGGTTTCGACGATACGCACAACAGTTGGATCGACAAAGGAGATTTGTGAAAAAAGAAAACGTTTTAATAAAAAAAGTTATCTTCGAAAAAATGCATCACCCCCCCCCCCCTCGAAGGAAAAATCCTCGCCTTGAGCCGTTGTCCCTTTGTCTTATTCGATATGAAGAAAAAGCTCTTACGTTTACGACCAACTCATGCAACCCGATGCATATATGCTCTCAGACGCCCGTCGACGCAAGACGTCCCCCCTTGACTTGATAGTCGCTGTGGTGGTTCTCCTGGCCCACAATTTCATCTTTCTCCAAAGTTTATAGTATTCGTGATTTGTTTACATTCTCAGTGTACTCGAATATCGCATGGTTTTGTTCGTCGATAGTTCCGATCAGGAGGGGGGAAATAAATGTTCGTAAATTTTTTGGTTTAAGCGTGAATATATATTTTACCGTACCTCTTTCTCTCTCTCTCTCTCTCTCTCTCTCTCTCTCTCTTCACACACAATTATCGTCAACATTTTATTTTTTAATGTTCCATATCATCGGAAGCATAACCCCATGGAAGAGTGTCCGTGGAATCTGGTATTAGCACTCTTTTGTCATCTCTCCAGCTGAGAGCAATTTTCTGTTGCGTCGCCGTATGTACAATGTGTTTTTTACTCGTGATCAATTGTTGCGCCTTGACAAGATTTTCGTGCGCAAACAAGCAATTTTTAAAGTCGTCGAATGTGATGGATTTCAGGGTTGACCGCCGTACACCCTTAGCTCTCTTTTTCGCCTCATCACAGTCGAGAATTTTGGACGAGTACAATTTCGCTCTCAAACCTACAAACTCCGTCATAATGCGACCATTCTTCTCATCTTTCATGAGACCTAGTACTTTCTTATTGCGCAAAGGCATATTGTACGGATTGTTGAGTGAATAATCGGACGTGTCAAATTTGTCAATATCACGCTTCATGGTTTCATACATGTCGGGCACGCTGATGTGATAGATGAGACTGTCAGTGTCTGTATACAATAATTTTGCTCGATCGTCGAATTTTTCGCGCATGAAATTGTAATGAAAATTATAAATCCAGAGCTTGGAGATATCGAGAATGGAAAATCCGGTGTATATATGCTTGTTGAATAGGACACATGCTTGATTGAGCTCGATTATGACGATGTCATTGTCAAATATGGTGCAGCTATGGAACGTTGGCTTGGCAATCTGCGCTTCGGCCCCCCACCGCCCCTTCCACTTTGTCACGAGTCGCACTTCCCGATGTTTCCTGACATTTTCCATTGTTTTACCAAAGACCGCGTTGTTCATGAGTTTGTAAAAAAAATTCTCAAAATCATTGTTCGATTGCTTTCTCAATTCCGTATTTATATCGATGTATTTTTTCAGCCATGCGCGCTGTTTGAATTTGAGGACTCTGTGAATGTTTAGGAGACGCAATCCCAATTTCAAGCATTGCTTCAAATTTCTATAATGAATGACGTATTTTTCTTTTCGAAGCAGTGTGGTCGTTAGTTTTCGTTGAGTGCTGCCAGGAGGGACGTAGTGTTCGGGGCACAAAGGCAGATCTTTGTGCGTGTCGTGTAACTCTCGAGGATACTCCAAATCGACTTCGAAAATGTAGCCCGTTTCGGCGTCGTCGGGAATTCTCTCGATACGTTGCCCGAAATTTTCCACCCATGCGAACGAGCCGAATGGTAATGACTCACACATAGCTGCACCATACAGGTTATTGACATCGTAATACATCAAGTATGACTCGGGCTCGTTTGGATTGAAGTTATCACGCATGTAGCGATTATTCGCTTTCCCGTACCTATTGCAGCACTGCGCTACACCACCGCGAATACCTTTCTCGATGAACATTAACATGTCAACGTCGAGCAAGAGTTCGAGTTCTACGCTGGTACATTTTAACATCGCATCAAACGATAGACCGGGTGCGGTAAAATAGTGCAATGGATCGAGACCGTACGTGTTGATGCAATTTCGTCGAAAATTCTCAAAAATATCTGTCAGAAGGAGTACGTCGGTTTTCAAATACAAGTCGGAATATTCACCCAACGTTTTGAGATTAAAGGCAGTCCAAACTTTGCACGCGTGCGCGTAATCGTCCGCCGAGACATCTTCATTACTCAATCGGGAGAAAAATGTATCTTTCGCAGGCAATTGCGTCTCATCGAGTCGCATCCAAGAGTCCACATAGTCATAGGGAAAAACGCCTTTTCCCGTCAACAATTCAAATTGCGTGGCGTTAGCGCAATGCTTGCGTGTTACTATTTTTTGATCATCTTTCAGGTAAGATGCTAACTTTTCGATGCCACTCGTCATGAACCTCAAAGAGTCGATGGATCGATACTGCACGCGTGTACCTTTGACGCGCTTCGAAAAAGAAATATATTTCTCCTTGTTAATCGGCAAAAGACTCATGGATCCTTCGAAGGTTCGAGCCAATGCTACAATCAAAAAGTATGCGTCATATCCGGACAAGTTGTGAAAAACTATTGGCACTACGTGGGTAATTTTGTAATTCAAATTACAGTCTTGATGAGCGGCGCCGCGGAATTTTCCCGTAAAGTGACAATGATCTCGGACTCTCACGTTTGTCGGCGCAAATGGTTTTTCACAAATGTGACAATTTTCAGCCAACTTGAAACTTTGACTTTCATCGCTACTCAAAGGTTTCATTGGTACTATGGTCTGGAAAATGTCGTGCAATGAGCCGTCCAGTCCTTCTAATTCACGCATGAACCATTCGATACAGTTCTTTCCACGAAACGCCTTGTACTCCGAGAGAGCGTCATTGAAACTGCAATGCTTATAGTAGGCAATGCTATGAGGGGTATGCTTCTGATAATTTACAGTGTTAGCCTGTGGTGCTGTGATCGGTTCGAGCAAACATTCCAAATCTGCGTAAATTACAAACGGAACTATCTCCTTGTGCTGATAATTTTTGAATTTCAATTTTGTATTTGTACCTTCGGGAAAAGTAACACGACAATTATTACTGCAGTCCTCTTTATGTCGTTGCAATATTTCTTCTCTGCTGAAGTAACACAAACACCGGTCGCAAATCCATACGCGATGTCCATCCCTCGACACCTGCGCATTCAATAGTCGCGACATGTTTTTAATCCACGCGTAATGATGATACACCTTGGGAACACTTGCGTCCTCCTCCTCGTCCTCGTCCTCCTCCTCCTCCTCCTCCATTTCGGCGTTGATCATAAGTAGATGAATGGTTGGTTTATCCGACATTTGCGTACTCAGATATATCGGAACAATTTTACTCGTGCCGTCTTTTGTCGTGCCATCAATCCCATACACATGGATCGATAAGCCATTCGATTGCTCAAATTTTGCAATTTTTGACAAACTCATCGGGAAATCCAGGCCTTCGTAGTGGAGCATCTCGCTATAATGAGGATAGGAACTCGTAGGTTCGGGATGCATCCTCGGTGGTGGAGAGAGTGCTGCTGTGACGGACCAGAGAAAACAGTAGGGGTCATTGTTTTGAATATTGACGACGACCCGTTTCATCTGTATATCCCTCGGGAGACGCGTGTAAGTGGATAAGCTCCCTCGCAGTGGTTCGTACTTGTTAATGTTCACAAGTAGATGGGAGATTTCGTGTAACGTCCAACCCGACTCTTTTTCCTGAAAGTCCTCGATTTTGGCTGAGAGTTTTGCTTGGACGCACTCGATGAACCACTCGGCAATATCGCTCGATGGTAGAATGACCGCGTTTGTCGTTTGAAACGTCTTTTCCTCCTCAATAGTTTCATTCACCTTCATGAGGTGAAATTTGCACGCCAAGGTCACATTCACCTTCACGTTACCCTCCTCGCGCACGATTTTGTCCAGTTTTGAAACCACCACGCGCATCGCATCTTCGAGGAAACTTTGCACATCTTTGTGCTCGAAATTCACAATCGAGCCCGTCTTTATTCGACTTTTGAATGCCGACTCGAGATCGACCCACTTTAGTTTTTCGCGGGCATCACTCACACCAGCACCGCTTACACCTGCACTGCTTACACTTGCTCCACGCACGATTTTTTCCCTCAGCGACAACAATTTCGCTATTGTCGATTGAATTTTCAGTTTTTGACCGACGTTGAGCCCCGGTTTTTTCAACGTTTGCCCCAAAAGTTTGACGTGCACCTCACAGAACTTTTGCCACTTATCCACGTGAGAGAAATTGTTCCTCGCAACGGTCAACTTGTCAATAATTTTATCGCAATCGTCCATGGTCCAGACTGCTCGATGAATCGAAATAAAGTACCGATGCTGAAGGGCTCACAAATGTATTTAAGAAGGAAATCTCTATACAACCTCACACGCGCGTATGTGCGTGCGTGCGTGCGTGCGTGCGTGCGTGCGTGTGTGTGTGTGTGTGTGTGTGTGTGTGTGTGTGTGCCGGCACGCGCTCGAACGTCGAGTTTGTATACACAAGATCGAGTTCCAAACAGCGAGACGTTGGGCGCTCTTTCTCGTGCTTTCCAATCTTAAACACAAGATGAATTGTTCTTGAAATACTTTGCTAGTATCCTTCATTATGCATTATGCATCCATATCTTCAGAGTCCGCGTCCAACGTTTCAATAACTAGATAATTTTTCATATTTAGTATATGAGCTAGCTGCTCTCGATTTTCATGACCCTTAACGTATGCGATAAACTTTCCACCGATGTAGGCTATGCAGACATTTCTTTTGTACGCTGCTGCCAACATCAGCTGGAATGTTGCTGAATTCGCGAATTTCGAGCTGTGACATTTTCCGCCGCGATAGACCATGCATAGATCTCCTCTATGCGCTGCTGCCAACATGCTCTCGAATGTTGTCGAATCAGCCTCAAGCGCCTTGACGATCGTTCCGGGTAGAAACACGCTGAATTCGTTGCGAATGTCAACGATGTGCTTTTTGCTAAATTTAGTGTTGACCCGTATGTTGGTGATGATATAATCCGACCCGGGTGACAACTCTCTGAGCTTCTTTGTCGGCAGAAAATCGGCAATTTTACGAATTTTATCGATGAACTCCATTGTTTCACTCGTGTGTACGTAGTTCTTTCTCATGTGAGCGTCCGATCTTGAATCGCAAGATTATGTACGCCCCCCCCCGTCTGCATTGAGGGCACGAGGGTCCGAGCGCGGAAAAATGTCACGCGTCCGATGACTCACCACGCCCCACAAAACGTTTGAAAAAATAATCTGACGAAATCCCGCCGCCATTTTGACGCAATCAATGTTACTCTTCCGCCGATGATAAATTCTCGGAAAATAATCATTCAACACCTTAATTCGCCGGTTTCAACACGTCGATAAACAAAACTATCGCATCTCAGCAAGGGGGGGGGGCTTTGTCAAGCCACGGCAAGCGCCCGATGACTCACCACTCACAAATGTTTAAAACAATTTCTGAGAAATCGGACCCTCCACTCTTCCTCCCACCGCCCCCTCTTCCCCGCGGGAGGGGAGGGGAATTCCCTTTTACTACAAAGCACTTCGACTCTTTGTCAGTCGTTGCGCGGCCTCGCTGGGAATCGGACGTGTGGCCCTGTGTTTACCCCCCCCCCCCTCCTTCCGACGCATTCCATTCGAGGCGAAGGGGGACTTACCACCATCGGTCGGTAAGCAGGTGACCCCTACCATCGATCGGTAAACCTGTGAGCCTCACCATCGGTCGGTAAGCAGTGCAGCCCTACCATCGGTCGGTAAGTACAAACATCGACAGTCGATCATGGTACCAGTTCTAAATCAAACCCCTACCCGACCATCCGCCGATAACTCAGAAATTAACCACTTTTGGGTCGTTCTCGGTCGGTAAGTGTCGGTAGTAGGAATCTTGGTTTAGAACTGGTACCATTACACTACTCATTTCATTTTCATCAAACGAGTAAGTAATCATGAATCTTTTTCACACACGTAAGGGAAGACATGGGGATGTTCTCCCATTTCAGCGATCTCGCGCGTCTCCTGAATTAGACGCCCAATAGCTTAGAATTTACGCAACCTCGCTCTATTCACCCTGACAACATTCTGATCGTAAAATCGATAATAATGTTTGGAAACCCGAGAAATTTTGCTTTTCAAATAGTTCGTAATGGAATTCACCGTCTTTTTCAACTTGGGATTATTTCTCTTCATTTTAACTGAATATTTCACGTTTTTATTATTTTTTTTCTCTTAAGGTAGTACCTCCACAGAAGAGTTGAATTAAGAAATGGTTGGAATTTGACATATACGTTATTTAATACATTATCCAAACATCTGTGCAATTTGAATAAGTATGACCACCCCAAACCTGAGATATTTACACTTAAAGTTGGCTTGGTTTACACGTAACTAATGCGTTATGATGGGCAAACAGAGCACCATTAATTCTACCGTCAAAACTAAAATTAAGAAATTGATAAAAAACGAGGTTAAGCTACAGTAAGATATCAAGAATAATGTGAAAAAAAATGAGAATGATTCACCATCTAGTTTCCAAGATATAACCATGAGAAGCCTTCACAATTTTGGTGCAAAGCCTGGCAAAGCCTGGAAAAAAACAATTGGGGCAAAGCCTGGACAGTCCCGGCAAAAAGTTTACTGGCCATGGTCGATCAAAAACACAATACAAAATATATTTTACGGCAATAAATGATATCCATCGTATTATCTACTAGTACCGAGTCAATATTGGGTAGTTTTTAATTTTATTCATTACTAATTAAACCAATTATCAATCTTTTAAACATGAACATGGTATGTAAACTTTTGGTCGAGATTTTCGCAGAGGAACTACCTTAATACCGAGTCATGATTGATAATCGCGAATCGGACTCTCAAGCCTATCCTGAGCAATTTCGCGCAAGGCTAGGCTCGGAACAGGGCAACTTGCCCTAATATAACGTGGTATATTAACGTCCTAATATAACGTGGTGGTCCTAATATAACGTGTCCGAATAACGAGTAAAGGGAGAGATCGCTCTTCTTGACCGAGATGGATATCCGCCGGGTAGGACGTAACAATACCATTTGAATTTTATTAATAGTATCGTTGATATATTTTTGTTACTGCATTGCATCTTTGCATGGGAGATGCTTTCATCAAAACTTTTGAATTAGAGGAAGAAGGAAGAGGAAGAATGAAGAGGAAGAAACATTTCGGTACGAAAATATAATTATGACAATATGACAATATGAGTCTTATGAGTAAGGGGCAGCCCCAGGTCCACACTCCCAAAGTACCGCTCTTAAAACTCAAAACGAATATGTCTGCACACACAAGCATAAAATTGATATTACCGATGCAATAAAAACAGTTTTAACGAAATTCGTCAAACCTTTCGCGAAACTTCAAACGAAAAGCAATTAGAGGGGGTAGTTTACCCTTAAAATGTAAAAATAAAAAAGCGTAATAATTAAAGAACGCGGGAGAATATTTTGAATCCGCGGATACGTGTTAAACACAGAAAACACGACGGTGATGAATAAATTTATGTTAGGGGCGGTTTACCCCCTTAAATTTGCGGTTCCGCTGAAACGCAAAAACGCGTCAACTTGAATTTTGATTCCCCTTCAAAATGATACCTGTTTTATTAATTTTCAGACAACCCTCTTAAGCGTGGGGTGAAAAACGGCAAATGGAGAGGTGGCTTACCCCTTAATTATATTTCTAATCAACACTCTTGTAGTGGATTTTTCATCGCTTAATATTAGAGGAATTTTCAATTTTGTTTCATTCAGATCGGTGGACTGCTTGTGGGAGAAACTTTGAGGGGTGGTTTCATCCCCTAACACCGTTTTTTCTGCCGATACAAAAAAAAACATGTTTGATAGTTTGCAATGCTTTACCACATATATGAGTATCAACGAAATCGAAAGCGGATACTTCAATGATGTTTCTCGTCAGAGAAGTAGTTACCCCTCAAGACGAATGTAATAATTTTGAAATATGATAAAACCTTAAATTGTAGCTTATAGAAATATTTAAAATGAGCGGATATACTTTGAAAACAGAAAAAACTACCATAATAAATATATTTTTGTTAGGGGTGGTTTACCCCCGTTCATTTGCTATGCCGCCAAAACGCAAAAACCCGTCAACTATAATTTTAATTGCCCTTCAAAATGATACCTGTTTTATTAATTTGCATTCAACCCTCTTAAGTGTGGGGTGAAAAAAAGGAAATTGAGAGGTGGTTTACCCCCCAATTAAATTTTTTCTTAACACTTTCATTGTCGATTTTCCATCGCTATTCATTAGAAGAATTTTCGTTTTTGTTTTATTCAGATCGGTGGATTGCTTCTGGGTGAAAGTGCAAAATCACCCCTCCACGCGCCTTTCTTTGAGGAGCGGTTTCCCCCCTTAAATCCGTTTTTCCGCCCATGAAAAAAATACGTGTCTCAAAGGTTTTCCATGCTCTATCACATATATGAGATTCAACAAAATCGGAGGCGGACACCTGAGGGATGTTCCTCGTTAGATCCATTTTTACTGTCAGTTTCCACACGTCGCGGGCTATTGACATGGTCCCGAGAGAGAGAGAGAGAGAGAGAGAGAGAGATTTGATTGATTGATTTGATTGATTGATTGATTGATTGATGTTTATTAGCTTTCTCAGCTATTTGTTGTACATATTGTTACATATTTCCTTAAATCTAAGTACATCTCACTTTACTGTTGACACAACATATTCTTTTAACATTCGTTTAAACTGCTCGACTTTTTCACAGCCTTTTAGATCAGCTGGCAATGCATTATACATTTTCACTCCGTCATAGTACATACTCTTTTGTGCGCTTCGCGTTCTCCGAAATTGTATTACAATATTTTCCGCTTGTCGTGTCTCCCTACCACTCCTCGTTCTCACTACTTGTAACCGACTTTTCAATTCTTTGGGCAGTAGATTTTTCACTGCTTTAAATATAAATATACATACATTGTAGTACAATCTTTGCCTTACAGACATAAATTGCACCGCATTCAGCATATCTTCCACCTTTGTGTATCGGTTGCATTGCAATATGACTCTCATCGCTCTGTTTTGCGCGATCTGCAGTTTATTCAACTCTGTTTCTCCCATACCCACTAACAGCGTTGCACAATATTCAAAGTGCGGGGCGATAATAGTTTTATATATGACACATCTCGTATACGCAGATACGTAATAACCTACTCTATTTAGGAAAATCGTTCTTTTACCAATTTTTTTAAACATATACTCACAGTGTTCTTTAAATCGTAGCTTGTCATCAATAATTATACCCAAATATTTCATCGTTTCCACTCTCTCTAGTTCCGTT